>VNKF01012161.1:0-113806 GCA_008044355.1 Drosophila lacteicornis
CGTCTTTGAGGGAGCGTCGGCCACGATTGAATTCGTTGTACCAGTTTTTCACAGTGCTATAGGATGGTGCTTCATAGTCATACAAAGATTTAAGTTCATCGCTGCACTCTTGTCGTGATAATCCACGCCGAAAGTTGTGAAAAATGATCGCACGAAAATGTTCACGAGTTAATTCCATTTTTTTGCGAAATTGATTTTTTTAAGTAACTGTAAACAACACAAATGATAGTCGTACGTCAAACCGTTCTGAGTACGTTTATGCTTAAAAATGTCGAACTTTTCAATGGAAATGTCAGATTCCACCTAACAACACTTAGTGTTGCCTAGGCCAGAAATATATATAGCAGCCCACGTATTTAAATAATACTAATAAGTACCAATTAAAGCTTATCAATAATATCAATTAAGTAATCCCCTTATAAAAGACTGAATACCCACCCATCCGCCTTGTTTAACCCTTGTTCTGCCTTTGACACTGCCCTAGCGCAACATCATCGTCGTGCCCAACGTCCTCAACTTCATTATTATCATCGCAATGACGATGGTGCACCATGGCGAATACAACAACAACACCAACAGCACATCATCCAAGTGGGTCACTGACCTATCAAGCGCAAGACCTATTGAGCACCGAGCACTGAGCCAAAATGGGGAGCAAATGTTGCCTGCTGCTGCCGCTGCCGCTGCCGCTGTCTGAGGCAGGAGGAAAAACCAAAACTGAAAATCCCTCTTTTCCTTCGCGCTCGCTCTCTCTCTCTCTCTCTGGAAAACGAAAGCGCACAGGCGAACACACACAAAAAATTAAAATAAACGAACAGGGGCGCGCCGCATCAAGGGCAGCAGCAACAAAAAATAAAAAGGGGGGTATGTGCGCACACTTTAGGTGTCAAAGTGAAACTTGGCCGCAGGCAACAGATTCCTTTTTTTCGCCGTTTCCCCCCTTTTTCTGTGGCAATTTTATTTACATTTTGTTTCAGTTTTCCCCCAAGAAAAAGAAGATGGAGGATTGAAAGGGTTACCTGAATTGGGGTAATTTTGTGTACCAAAAGGGGCTAGGGTCCGCCAAGTAGTTCAAAGAGTTTAAATAGCTCAAATAAGGCTGAGAAGAGAGCCAACTCGGAGGGGTCCGCAGTCGTCGCCTATTCCTTTGGCTCCGATTCCGATCAATTGAGCATAAATAATGTCCTATAATGAGGGTACAACTACGATCAAAAGGAGATAACACTTTACAATTGGAAACAGATCGGATGTCCGAAATTAATGTTGTACCTAACTCCTAGGGGGAAACTCTTAGGATCATAAGATAAAATCGGATTTTAAGGGAAAGCAAGAAATGTTAACCTGTAATACTTTTAAACCAAGCTTAAATATCCTTAAAACAATATAACTGTAATTGACCTAACCATGCCCCATTTGGTATTAATTAGTAGAGGTTTTTCTTAAGTTAATAACTCGTAATCGTCAAAACAACTTGAGAATTATTTAATATACATCTTATTTTCACAAATGCGAAATTTTAGGTTTGAATCCTTAGGAACTTATTAGGGTTAATAAACAATTTAGTTAAAAACAAACTCCTTTAATCTTAATCTTGAATCCTTTATTTATGTATTAGTTTTTTAGTGATGAAGTGGGGATTTAAGGAGATATAAGTTCAGACTATACTTTTTCACTGTTCGATCTTAATTTCCTTTGACGCAATGATTGCAGCAGCGTTCATAATCCGCCCCGTTGGTTCCGTCCGTTATCCCAACTGTCCGTTTGTCCGCCTGTCCGTTTGTCCGTCTGACCGTTTGTCCGTTTGTCCGTCCGGTCACCTCACGTCTGCAAATCAAACACAGCGTAACAGTGGAAACGGTAGCCAGAAACAGACAACATGCCAGGGCCAGAAAGCAACAAAATGTCATGATTTACAATAAGAAATCATATATATCTGGCAGTTTGTGTTCACTTCTCGTTTATTTTTCGCTTTTTATCTGGTTTCGTTAAAAAAGACAAAAAAAAAAAAGACAGAATCGAAGAACCTGAGCTGACAATGAGCGCCTAAAGGGTTTCCAAACTGGAAACAAACAGAGAGGCAAGGAAAAAAAAATTATGTTACAAAGGCAGAGAAAACATCAAAACTAAAAGGGATGGGGTGCAGAGAGAAAAATTCTGAAATATAGATACTAAAAGAGAAATATAAGTAAATTAAAGGTTCTATGAGTTCAGGGAAATTATAAAGTAAATTTAATGGGTTCTGGAATATTATATAATTAATATGTAATATAGATGTTCCCATTTGAACCTTTTAATTAGGGTAAGATTTAATTTAAAATTTTTTTAATATCACAATTTGTTTTATTTATTTAACAAATTAAATCTAGTATAACAATACTAAACCTAATGGATTTTTTAAAGAGTACTAGCTAGTGGGGCCTTCGACTCGAAACTTGTGTTTATTAATATCACATTTAATATAGAAAAATCTATAGTATTAATTGGTATTGGGAATACCCAATATATAGTATTAATTCATTACTTTATATAAATAATACTTTTAAAATTATATAAAAATATATTTATATTCGCGAATCTCAGGCTTATTTCTTAGTTTTTCTCTCTGTACCCTGAAGTTGGGGGATGGGGTCGAGAGCTGGTGCGTTTATTTTGTGTAAGACAGGTAGCCAGTCACCGCTACGTCTCGGGCCCCCTCCCCTTTGCTCACCTGGCCCTACCCCACCTCCTTCGGTCCAGTAAAAGTGCGCAGTTAAACAAAAAAAAAAATCGGTCGAAGGCAGGAGACGGGCGTTGAGCTGGGGGAACTGAGAGCGAGAGAGAGATAGGCAGCGAGACGGACAACGAAGTGAAACGCGTCGAAAAAAAGATCAACATAATCGATGATGTGGTTCCATCCCCAACACCCCCCGACCGCCACCTGCCCCTTAAATGTGTTAAAAAACGCGCAGCGAGATTAAATGAGCATAAAAAGCAGCGCTGCCAGTAAATGGTGAGCAAAAAAATAAAAGAAATAAAAAAAAAACCGAATGTGTATTTAATATTAATTTTTATTATGAAATAAATAACTAGAAAGTAAATATATAAATAATGATTAATTAGGAATCTTTGTAAAGTTTTGAATAAAAGGTTAGAAATGGTTTTAAATATATTAAAATGCTTACATTTCCATAAAGTTTATAAAATTCAAAATCCATAAATATATTTTATATAAGCAATTTCACAAATTGAAGATACCCTTAACCTTCTTTCGGTGAAGGGTACAAAAAGGCAACCTTAAGATGCCAGACACGAAACAGCGTTCATCAGCGACCCATGTCCGCGACAGAAAAGACCAAGACCAAACCCAATCCCAATCCCAAACCCAAGCCCAATCCTAAACCCTACACACATGTGACCACACTGAACCAAAATTAAATACCTAAATAAATATATTTTACTCAATAAATTTATTTAAGGTAAAATTCAAGGGAATTTAAAGATACTAAATATTAAATAACAATCTTTTAGCATCCCTTCAGAAGTATATATTTTTCTCCATGTACCCAGCTGGATCCATCCGCCTTTTTTTGCGCCAAATAAAATAAAATATTCATGCTGAGTCCAACTTTTTGAGGCCTGAGGGGCGATTGCTGTCGCTTCGACTGCTGCCTGCTCCCGTGGTGCCTCAGGATACGAAAGGGAGGAGGATACCGAAGGAGGGAAGGTGCTCTTCATAAAGTGAAAATTTGTAGCATATTTCCTGATCATATATCCCAAGGAAGTAAGCAAATGCGCATCGTCTACCAAAAAAAACAATTGAGAAACTCAGAGACTGATGTCCATGGAGGGGCCATTAGGATTCGCGCCAAATGTGGAGCAAGAGGTTCGACCAAGCAGGCAGAGGATGCCCCTAAGGGGGTATAAATATGTCTCTGAACAACTACTATTAGTTGGAAATTGAAAAACAAATAGTTTAAGCATTTTAAAACTAAATTAAAAATTTCGAAAGTCTCTCAGTTAACTCATAAAAATATATCAAATTCTCCCTTAATTTTCACAATAATAATTTGAGTTTAATATGTAATTTTGATCAATAAAAGAGAACCCAACAGCCACACATGCATCCAGATAGCGCTACAATATCTCTTTTTGGCTTTTTGGGTTCCAGAGAAGCAGACGAAAGCCTATCAAAAATTATGCCCCGCAGGCAAATGATGCCAATGAAGGAGCAAGCGGAGACCCAAAAAAAATACAAATAAAAAACAGCGAAAAGTATAAAATGAAGCGAACCAAAATTATACGCAATCGAATGGAGCAGAGTGGCGGAGCAGCTTCTGTGCAAAAGGGGGCGGACAGGCGAGGACCGAGGGATGGCTGGCAGCAGCAGGCTCTCCAGATCCAGATACCGATCCGGCAGCAGCATCCTCTCGGTCCTCTCGGCCAGGCTAACAAATTATGCCCGGTGCGGTCGGGGCTGGTCATAAAACATTCGCGCTGCACTCGGTCAGCGTATCACGATCGAACTGGGGCGGCGGACAGGAGGGAAACCGCTGGCACACGCATTGGATTGGTGCCTCTTCCAGCACTTTGAGAAATTGGGTACCTTAATGCCTCTTATGCTTGTAAAAAATATATTTATAATTATTTGTATTTATAAATAATTCTAAACTGCATTTATAGAAATATAACTAAATTATTCGGCTTATTTCTTACTCTTTGATATTTCCAATATTAATATGATATTTTTGTATATAAATTCCAGTGCAGGTAGCATATCTCAAGCTCTGCATCAAGCGGACCCCAACCATGGATCTGGATCCACCAACCCTCATCCCACCAGCCCATCTTCTTCCCTGCTCCCAGCATCTCTCTGCACATCTTTTGGCAAAGTTTTAATCATGCGTTCGTGTTCGCCCAAGTTTTCGTTGCTCTGCCGTTGTGCTGTGTTTCTTATAATGATTGCATTTATCATTTATTCTGCGCGTCAACGAAATTATATGCCTGAGCTTGCCCAGGTTTTGTGCGGCTATAGGAGGAACGAGAGGGTATAGGGTCCAGACCCGATTTCGTACCCGTTCCCCATATTCGAGCAGAGAACAGCCCATACTTAAGTGGGCTCTCTCGATCGATTTGTGGCCATGTGCATTGATTTTGGCTAAAGTTTCTTGGAGAAGATTCTCAGGATTTTTATTATTCATTCCTCTAAAAAAAAAACGTTGTAAATATGTTTAGTAATTAAATAAATATATTAGCGTTAAGTTAGCACGTTTTATCTTCATGGCAATAGCTTTATTTGTAGCTATAAGCTTCCACCTTTAAGCACATATACACATCACTCTTCTATAAATATTTAAGGTAATAAATATTGCTGGGTTTAAGTTACTGGTTGTTTCCTCAATAAGCACTTGTGAATATTTAAAAATAAATATATAGTTAGCTTTAACTTAGAACTTTTCAACTTTATAGCGACGTATAATCGGTGAATCGTAAAACCAATACAATTTAATTTTAATGTAGAAATATATATATATATTTTACCGCTGTAATTATGTCTTTGCCCCTCATTATTTTCTATTTTTTTTTAACTGTTTACTGTGCAAACAAAAACCCTAATTAAACCTGAAGCATCCCAAGTTCCTGTTAATTACAGAAAATGATATTAAAATTGTCAAAACCAAAGGAACGACCACTGCACGAACTGTAGTTGCTTGGAGTAAAAAACAGTTAAATCGTTAGTTAATTTTGAATATGTGAGCGATACAGTCACCCAATCATAGAAAAGCACAGCAGATGCAAGTGTGCCTGGTTGGGATTACCCTCATCAGAGCATCGCCTGCAGTTGGTTAGAAACTGTGCGATAAAAGTCATAGAACGCCTCGAATGTAAGTATCTTTTCCTAGGCCATTTCAGTTAGCGTGTCTACGGGGAGATACAATGTTGTTGTTATATAGTTACTAGCTGCTGCTGCTGATTTCCCCTTTTGGGGCAATTATAGAAGTGGCCAACTCTGCGGGCTGGCGGCAGCCATTTATAATTGCGGGGCCAAGACTTTCAGCTACCGGTTGCTGTGCTCCAGCACGGCCTGCAACTGCAACTGCAACTACGGCAGAGATTGATCAAAGACAAATAGATGAACAGTAATAAGTGCCAGCATGCAGCACGCGCCACATCCACGAGATACGAGATACATTCGCCAAAGGAAACCGATCGGACTGCCGCATATTAATTGGAATTACTGTAATTGCTCGACCAAGCCAGTGCTTGGTCCCGAAACATGCCCAAAAACGTGTGATCCTCGAACAGATCCGGCTGTGCCTTCAACTCCACTGAAATCGATCCGCAAAAACGAAAGCGAATCTCAATCCATGCTCTAGTAACTCTTTGCAGCCTCTCTCACGCTCGGTAAATGGGATCAAAGAGGAGCCGCCCAAGGGATGGCCAGTGGCTACTCTTTGGAGCAAGCGCTTCGCTTGGCTGGCCGCCACTTCTGGGTCACTGAGATCACCTCACAAAATGGGTTAGGGCATCAGATGGGATAGGAGTTTGTTCCATATGGGAGCTAGCAGAAAATATCTAAGCAATAGTAGTTTGTTCTTAACTTAAATTAATTTTAAATTTTGTATTTTAAGCTCCGTAGAACAATCACTAATTCCATCTCAAGAATGTTCAACCCTTCTGGTTGTATTATCTCTAGTTTATTTACTAAAATAGACACTTCCTTCCCTCTGGAAATATCTCTGCAAAATGCCTATCTTGAGTGGGGAAAAATCGCATAATACCCTGCCCGAGTGTATCTGCGAGATATGCGAACCGTGCCTCTGCGTATTTTGTTGATTAAAAATAAATTGTCAACTTTGACAATCGTGAAGGCAGTTCTGTATTTATAAACCAAAAGAATTCTTCGCTCTGAAAAGGGGGAATGACAATTTTTTGTTTACAATATTTTATCTTTCTTATTTTTCTTTTCGTATTTTGTTTGTTATTTTTAGATTTTCTGCTGCGGCAGACAGCAGGGAGACTTGTTTTGGATTATTGCAAAGAAATCATTGAAAGGGGAAAGTAAAGTTCTTCTCCTAAGAAACAACCCTTGAGCAAAAACCAAAGCGAACCGATCATGTTTCAGATCGGGGTTACCAATGATTAAGCAGTTCCCAAAAAAAATTTATTAAAATGCAGTTTACGAAAGTCACTCACCGTAAATTTGTCAAAGGTAAACTGGCACAGAACAAATCACGTAAAACGATGGGAACTTTTCAGGTGGGCTGACTGAGATCGGTGTTAATCTTCGCGATGATTTGGCGCTTTCAACTCGTTAAGGTTCAAACTGTGAGCAGCTGATGAGGAAAGCAGTAAAGATTCTTAAACGAGGGCAGAATATTTCATTTAAAATTTTAAGATGCGTTGGATTTTATGGCCCAAGACTAAAATAAATGTTAGCTCTTATATAATGAATAATTCACGAAAATAGTTGCAGACGTTGAAGGGAAAAATGGTTTATAATCATATTTAATATACGAAATTGTATAAATAAAATATTAAATGGTTCTCAAGCTCTAGAAAATCGATTAATATAAAGAAATCACTTAAAAAACAATTGTTTTCGGTTATATCAAAGGTAGTAAAGATAGAAAAAAAGGTAGTAAATATTCATTTCCTTCAGTTAAATTCCCGCATATATTTACCCTTAAAAGTACCCCACAAATATCCCATTCCCAGGCACATATCACATCAATTAAGCTATATATAACCCATAATATAACCCACAAAACCTCGTTCTCATAGATGTCAAACAAAACGAGAGCTGATGTATGATATTTGTTAAGCATTTGGCGTATTAACAAAACTTCCCAACACCTCAGAGGCAGAGATCAAAAAACCCATCATCGCGAGGGAAAACCCAATTGAAAACTCATCAAATGGAAATTATTGCGTGTGTGTGTGTGCCTTCGAATGGCGACCGTTATTTGATTTTCCCAACATATAATAATCATAACTCGAATTGAAAATCACCACGGCAGTCGGCAGACCAATAAGGGCAATCAAACAAGGCAAGAACCAAGGCGCACACACAGCATAATAATAAACTAAATGGTAAACAAATATTGGAGCTGACAAAAAGAGAAAAAAAAAAATATATAAAAGGGGGTTCTCGATGGGGCTGACTGGGAAGTAAGGTTCTCAATGTGTTTACCCAAAAATTCTGTCGCGCAAGTGCACTGAGCGAATTGGGTCATCGGCTTGGCTCCTACCTCTACCTGATGCCCGATGCACTCCTCCTCCTCCGATTGGCGTCGTATTTCAATAATTCCCCGGACACTTAATTTGTTTAACGCTTAAGTCTTAAGGCTGGCATGCGTGGGCGGGCATTTCCTGAGTTTCCATCACCGATAGATGATGGCCACAGATAGCCATCGACTTGCTTAATTGTCGTGACAAGTCGTGACAGTTCGCATGAAAGCCCTGCCATTGTTAGGTGCTTCTCCTGCTAAGTCACCCTCCTCCTCCCCATTTTCGGCAGTGTATTAAATTTCGGGACAAGAAGATCACCCGAAATTGGTTCCATTTATGTACACTCGGAAAAATTAAGAGCCCTGGGGCAGTTTTAAATAATTAAAGAAATTTTCTGATTTAAATTTCTTAGATAATTTTATGAAACTTTTGAAGAGAATTAAGATATCACTATAATTTCTATTATAAATTATTTCGAAATATAGTGTCATGGTTGGGCATTGAAGTTCAAGTTCGTAGCCTGACAGCAGACAGAAAATTAAAGAATTGAAACGAAATTAAAAATTCTTAAAAGCACTTGCATCGGTCATGCCAGAAATAGTGGCTTCCTGGAATTATATCCTTTATCTATTATGTTGCATTATTAAAATAAGATTCTTACTAAAACTAAGACTTATTCAGTTTATAAGTTACCATTGTTATCGTAGTTTTTATCTAGATTATTCTTTATTTCTTTAATTTTATTTCCTTGGTTTTAATTTTCTATATGCTTTTTATTTTTCGAAATTGTAGTGTGACCATAGTCTTTGTTTTACTTAATCCTAATTTTCCTAATGTCTTAATTTATCTCTATTTGACACAGCGAAATTTGAACATAAATGCGGAAATTCATTTTTACATATTGCTACTTTACCAAAATGCTAAAAAGGCTACACTATGCCATAGTTAGTACTCAGTTAATGCTTACACCATAGGTAATTCTCCAAGTGCATTGTTTAAACAAAACTTACTCGAATTTATCTTGGTTGACCCAATTTCTGGTTGTTTGTCGCCTTGCCTTATTAAAGCCATCCCCGCCAACTACCGATCGGGTAGCCCAGCGGTCTGGAGCTGGTCTTTTGGAGCCGACTCTTGCGATGATTCACTTCTGCTCGGTTTGGTTACACATTTTTGCCATTGACGAGGTAGTGCCCTGCCCCGAGGTCCACATGCCATTCCAAAAGACCACGGCGAGTGCGTATGCGTCAGACCTAAAATATTTACAGCAAAAAAAACGGTCACAATAAATATAAGAAGCTTTTGGAGGTTGGCAGAGATAGCTGAGTGAGTGAAAATAGTTAGGAAATGGAAATGGAAGGTTAAAAGCGGTTATGTAAGCTCTTTAGAGCGAGGGAATTATGGTAATTGAAGCAGAGCCATAAGCGATCATCAGTTAAGCTTTTAAAAAGTGACTTCACATGTCAAGTGAGTCATTGGAATAGTAGTCCTTGGAGGCCTGTTATAGGTGCATTTAAAGTTTTTGGTTCAAAATTTATCAAATATATATTAGATATCAAATATATAATTCTAGGAAATGGCTTCTGTTTAAATAGGATCTTTAAGATGTCACAGAACAGCAAGGGAGAGATCATTAAACCTAAGTAGCTCTACTGATATAAAGAAAAACCATAACACCTAACACCCCTTAGGAACCCAAGGAAAACCTCCAGCAGAGCTCTACCCCACCAATCACACGCACAATGTCCATTTTCCGAGCGTTTTATAGCCAAACAAAAAAACTAAACGAAGAAAAACGAAAAGGTTGACAAAAGGCGCAGTGATTGATGCGCTAAAAGTGGTAGGGGAACGCATGGATCCGCCCGATAATGACTTTTTAAATACGATTCCAATGCGCTAAAAGGGGGCAATCATCAGACCCGATGACAAAGAACAAACTGCGCGGAGGAGATGAGACGGGTTAGGGGCCTGCTATTAAAGCGCGCTATTGAAATGTAATTTGCATTTCATAAGCCTTCCAGGGGCCAAGGATCACGGAAACGCCAGCAGCAAAAAAAAAAAATACAGAAAAGGAAGAAACACTGTGATGACATTTGAAAGGAGCGAGGGGTTCTACGTTGTGACGATTTATGGCAATTTGATGATGATGGCAAGCCCATGGAAATTCTGCGCCAAGATGCAGATGCAATGCGATCCCCGATCCCAGATCATGTGCTAATATTATGCAAAGCACTCAGGATCGAAGACGGGTGTATCCAGAATCAGATGATGATGATGGCAACCCCGTGGTGCCCATGCACGTGCGAAGGGATTTGCAGTCACTTTCGGTTCTAGACTTTACAGTGAAAGAAATTTTTGTGACATTTAAAAAGGTATTTAGATCGAGAGCGATTAGATTAGAGAGCGCGAGCGTAACCAAGTTTCTCTGTCCAGTCTCTGCCGGCACACGCACAGAAGGCATAGTGTGTAAATATAGTTTAAAATTTAATTTTTTCAAATTGTAATTTTGTGGCTAAATCTAAGATTTCTATAGGTAAATAGCTATCTTAGTTCTACCATTTTTTTTACACAATATTACAATAAGAAATTGTTGCTATAATTTTCTTATATCTAGCCACTATATTTTATTTTTTACTCACACAAATTTAATTCTAACATGGCCACCACTTAATTTGGTTTATTTATAAAAAAAGCATTCAATAAATACTATAAAGAAAACAAAGTTCCTTAACTGGAAAATATTTTTACAGAACCCATTAGGTAAATGAGGTTTTGTTTTACTTTTCTCATAATTTCTAACCATAATAGTTTCTCCTTCTTTTTCTCCCAGTGCCTCTACTTGATATTCAACAATGACAATGATTAGACAAGATTCTCAGCGCAGCAGTTTGTCACGTTTTGTTTTCCCTTATCATTTTTTTTCTTTCGATGATCAGTTTTCATGAGGCAGCAATTGCTCCGATCCGTAACGGTCCTAACAGGCTTATTTTCTGGCCACCATCAATAAGAATCAATCAGCGAAAAAGACAGTAGTTAGCAGGGTGCTACGAGTGTCTGGGATCTACGTACTCCTTTACTCTTTCGTTACGTGTCGGTTCGGTTCCAACTCATTAAGTTCTTTGAGCGCAACGTTTTGTCACCGGGTCTGGAGCGGGAACAAAGAGCTTTGTGCCATAACTGGACGTTAATTTACTCGGTCGGTCGGTCGGCCTGCATCTGGACTAGGTCTGAGTTCCTATAATCCGTCATGCCTGGCTGCCGATTTACATTAAATGCGCCAATTTCTGGGCGAACAATGGGCCAGATATATGCCAGACTATATATACCAGAGACATTCGAGCTGAGCCGCCGACAACTGTAATTAACATTTCTCGCATTATAATTTGCCCTTTTTTCCGCCCATCCAGTCATCATCAGCAGACATCAGAGGCACCAAGAAACACCGACCGACCGGACCGAGTTGTTGGCAATTTAATGTCCGCACATTTGCGCAACAGGAGCGGGAGGAAGTGATCGACTCGCCGCCGGTGGTTGCGTGAAAATCATTCCGTTTTTTTATTATTTTTTATTTTGCATTATTGTGTGCCTGCCACCACTCTTGGTGACTAATAGGCAAATGAGACTCGCTTCTGGGTATAGCTCTTAGGGTAATTTTCATCAAGATTTTAAACACAACAATATTTATAATAAAATAATACTATACTTCACCTAAAAAATATTCATCATCTCTAAAAAAAATTTGACCACTCTGCTAAATCCTAGATTATGTCAGAGAGCTATATAAATAACCTAATCAAAATGCATTTGAAAACCCCGACTCAGTTTATTTTCGGTTCATGTGTGGTAAACAAGTGCGATGATATTTCGCGGACTCTTATCTCTATATTTTCTTAATATTTGCTTTCAAGTTTTTGCTGCTGAAGGCATAGGTAAGCTTAGTTAAATCAGGAAAATACAATTTTAAACATTTATCCAACTTTAGGTAATCGTTACTACTTGGAAAAGCAACAGTCTCTGCTAGAAATTCTTCATCATGTTCACGAACCTCTTATGAACGATCAATGGCGATTATTGGGACAGCAGTTGGTAACCGATAAGGAACAGTACGTGGTTGGTAAACTAAATAATATATTTAGGTATAAATAAAGTGGTTTAAATATTAATCTTTTTCAGGATTACAATGACCGCATGACTTGGTTCTATGAGGCTTTTAATCTGGGAAAATTGCTATATAGAGATGCCAATTATAATCCATTGAATGCTGATCATTATGATCAGTTCTTAGGACTCTATAACTTTTTCTACAACACCAGAGATTGGATCACTTTATGGCAAAATATTTGTTGGGCCCGGTTGAATGTGAATCCTGGTATTTTCGTTGAAGCCTTGGTGCAAGTCCTACTTAAAAGGGAGGATTATCAAGTCTTGATCACGCCCAAAGTCTATGAGTTATGGCCGGAATCTTATCACGATGCCAAAACCGTCAGCAAGGCTAGAAAATTTAGCTATGCCAATTTTTGGTTAAGAGAAGAGGATAAAAGTGAGATGATAGTGCAAGTTCATCCTCAAGAAATGGCACCTCTTAATTTGGAAGGAGGTCCGCTGAGGAACTCCCAGGAATGGTTTCAGGCAATGGCTGATGTAAATATTCTCAGAATGAAGGAGCAACCACAGCAGGAAAGTGGAATTAAACTTCATCACTTGCTGGATGATATTGAATGGCAGTCCTATTGGTATTACCTCAATATGGGCATAGTTTTAAATGATGAAAAGTCAGATGATCAGTTGCTGGAATGGTGGTATTATCAACTAAGCCAAATACTAGCTCGCTATAAACTGGAACGGTATGGCCAGGAGATGCCATATAAAAAGTTGAACCTGAATAAGGATCACAAAAAGGAGAAGTCCCATAAAACTACAAGGAAAATTCTTGAATATTTTGACAGATTGGAGTCATTAGTGGATGAGTCGATCTCCTCTCGAAGTTATCTGCTAGCCAACGGCAGTTCAATTAATTTGAATCTTAAAAACAATTGGTTAATTGGTCTTAGAGAGCTTTTCCCTTACGATTGGACACTATTTGTATCTGAAGATATAGCTGATCCTGCTGAACCTCAACCATTACTAGATCTTCGAAATTCCCTAAGATCTCAAGATTTTTATTACTATGCAGAGCGACTATTGCAGTCATATCGTTGGTACCGACAAATATTTCAACCTATTAACATCCGTAAGTCCTATATTCCCAGGGATCTTCGCATTGCTGATGTAGAGATCAGTCCCCTGATCACCTACGATCAACCGGTGGATGTGGATCTTAGTAATCTCCTACACGCCAGGCATTTCTACATAGCTGGGCAGTTCATGTGGCCTTTCGCACTCCAAAAGCGGCAGTATCGACTCCAGCAAAGGGACTTTAACTATACCATACATGTCACAAGCAACCGAACACAGTCTGTGATTTTCCGAACTTTTCTGACCACCTCAGCAAGAGGATCCCTTCACAGGGAACCCTTTTACCAACTGGACTCATTTCTAACTGTGCTTTATCCAGGATTAAACCAAATAAGCAGAGAGTCAAGGGAATTTAATGGCATGATCGGGGACCACATCTCACTGACCGAATTGTATAAGCTTGTGAAGCTGGCCGAACGAGATGAGGACTTTGATTTTCCTCTAAACATTTCCACACCAAATTGCGGATTCCCTAGACGACTGATGTTACCACGAGGTGGCCGAGGAAATCCTGTCAGGATGCGCCTTTTGATTGTTGCAACTGCCTACGACTTTAAGGCCAAGCAGGGCAACGAACTCAATTGTGACTTCAGCAAGGGTATTACTCGATGGGATGAGCTGCCCTTGGGCTATCCTTTCGAACAATTTCTGGAGGAGGACAGTAGTCAACCTAATGAAATCTTTGGTGATTATGCGTACTGGAAGGATGTCGAAATTATGCATGAGGATCATTTACTTTAACCATTAAATCAAGTTGTGAGTCTGGTTAATTTTTTCAATAACTTTAAATTGAAATAAAATCAATAAAAATTTCTTTTTAAAAAAGTATATCTAAGAACTATAAATTCCAATTACTGAAACTTAAACATAATTATTAAATCTCTCCCCGCCTTCAACAATCGAACCTTTTAAGATATCGTTAGGGGGCAACTCCAAATTTAAACTTTAATTCCACTTTACCGTTTGTTGACTATCCCCCCTCCTTAATCCTCTCCAACACCAAAACCTAAACCCTTTAACGGATAGTGACGCCAAATTTGGGTAATTACCAGGCATGGGGAGATTATTAAGAAGAGGGGGGCACTCCACATGGGGCCTTAGAAACCTCGAATCTAACATGTGTATAATATTAATCAAAATTACACTGCGAGAATGCTTCAAGGAAGAAAATAAGAAGAAAAACAATTTATAAAATTTAAAAAATCAATAACATTTCGATTTTATGTAAGTTGATATTTTTTACAATAAGAATTATAATGTATCTGAGCAAATTTAGAGCATTCCCGAGCCTCCAGTGAATTTTTTATGAGCCATTGTGCATTCATCCCAAACAATCAGATTGCTCTGGTTCTATGCGTATCGTATTAATATTTGGACATTATTCTATGGTATATTTTCGAACTTTATTGCAAAAATGTCTAAAATAAGAAGAATATTTTAATTATATTTTGTGTACTAATCATTAATTTTAAAAGTGAATTAAAAATTGTTTTCTCTGCACCCAAGCTTAGGAAATAAGAACAGCCGCGTAGAAGAACCAAAACAAAAATCAAAAAACAAAATAAAAAAGGTTTTATAAGAGGGGGAGCTGCGACGACGCAACGTTGCATGGATGCAAAGCACTTTATGTCGAGTCGAAAGAACGGTTCGAAAAACGACGGACGAGACAGCTAAACTTGTTATACGCAATCGAATCGAAAATATGGGCGAAATAAGGCGGCAAGCGGGGGGCTGTAAATCTAGAACTAGTTTTGGTTTTTTTTTCTCCCCCTCTTTCTTTGCCCCGATGACGCGGTATAAAAAAGAAAATATTGGACACCTGCACACGGTTTTGTATCTCGCCGGCAAAAGGCAGCAACAGCAACAGCAACGGCAACGGCAACGGCGTATGAGGGACAAGTGAAGCCCGAATAAAAACAAAATTAAATAAACGCACGGACAGAGGCCGAGAAGCGATGGCAATGCGACCGAGCCGGAGATAACACGTGGAAGAGGAAGAACGCATACGAAACCGGAATCGAGTAGAATCGATGATACTCTTAAAATCGATACTTTAACCCAGAGATTGGTGGATCTATAAAGTTTTTAAGAGGATCAGATGTGTTAAGAGTGCTGGAGGGTAATTCCATTAGTTACTTTTAGGGATGTAAGCATAGAACTAAAGGCACATACTGAGGTATATTGAGTTGAATTTTTATACTTTATTTGAAGAATTATTCTCGGTTTATCTTATGATATTTTTAATACAAAAGTATTTTAATTTTGCCCAGAGAATTTTTTGAAAGGGAAGCCTTCAGGTGCCAACTATAAATAACTATAAAATATGTCATTTATATATCATAAAGAACTTAGGGAACTTAAGCAATGATGATTTTTCTTAATTATTATAAATATGAGAGTATTAAAATAAATGTCATCCTTTAAAAATGTTAAATTTCTTTTGATTGATTCGTATAATTTGTATCTTTCTTTTAATAACTTAATTTAGTAATGAATTGTTATCTTAGTTTCTGTCTGGATTACTCTTTATTTCTTTGATTTATTTGCTTAGTTTTATTTTTAAATGTGTTTTCTTATTTTCCAAAGTTGTAGTGTGACCGTAGTCTTTTCTCTACGTAATCATAATTTTCTTAATATCAAATAGAGATTTGACACAGCGAAATTGGAATGCTACTTTACCAAAATGCTAAAAAGGCTACACTATGCCATAGTTAGTACTCAGTTAATGCTTACAGAATTATTTATAATTTTTATATATCTTTTAACTACTTAAATTAGTAATTAATAAAAGTAACTTCTTTTATTCATATCCCTTTTGTAATTCGACAAACCTCTAGACCTATTCATGGTGCTCAGCCGGCAAAAGAAGAGTATAATTAGAAGACTAAGCAACCATAACGTGCCTTAGATTTTCTTCAGCATCGATTGCTCTCACTCTCTATCTCTATCTCTCCCTGTCGAATCCATCTCACTCCCACTCGTTATCTCCACTCTCGGTTCTTAGGTAGCTGCAAAATTTTGCCTGTCCCGAAAACCCAAAAACAGACAGACAGAAATAATAAAAAGGGGCAGCCAAGCGTAGAGCGATAGAAAAGGGAAGGACGAAAACTAATGGGCAGGCTTTTATTTCCAAGAAATTTAAAACTTTACGAAGGAGCAAAGAACCCGAAAAAGGGAAAAAGAAAAATGGTGTTACGGGGTGTCCAGACACAGATAGGACCCGAGCACACACATTGAGCACACATGGAGTTTTGAGGATCTCCACAGTCGCAGGTAGAAGATCTAGTAATGGATTCTAATTTTTTCCCTCTCTTATTTTTTCCCTATAATAATTTATGACGCCCAAAATTAAAGAGAGGAGCGCAAATAAAAATTAAAAAATAAAAAATGATTTCCGATGAAGAACCTTCTTTTTTTTTTTTGCCAACTAAGGGATACGACAAAAGACGTGTTGTATGTGCCATTTAAGGTGATTCCAGTTGAAGAAGTCCAGCATTTTGTCAGTTGTTGGTCAGGCTATAAAGTCACCGATCCCGGGGTCTCTCGGTCCTTCTGTTTGCATATGTAACTGTACAATCGGCTGAGAACGGCTGTCGGCACTCCAGAACTTGATTGCTTTTTGAACTTTCCGCCAACTCTCCAACTCTCAACTCCCCCGCGATGAGAGGGGTCTCGACATCGACAGGGTCTTTGCCATTTATGCATAATTAATAAATTGCCTTTTGTACGCACAAGCCAAGACGTTGTTCGCCGATTGCAGCGATAAAAGTGCTTCGTCCATCCGCTTCAGCCGACTTTTTGTTATGAGTAAAGATACTTTATTGAGGATATTGAAAATTGAAATACCCTTCTTTATAGGTCTAAGAATTAACTTAGATAAAAGATTACTTAAAGCTTGACAATATATAATATAATATTTGATTAAACTTTTAGACAAATGTGTCACAGCATTTAATTTGAGAAAGTAAATGTATTGCAGAGGGTTCAACTATACTATGCTTTATTTCGGCTAAACAAAAAATAGAGATAAGACTACAGCTTGCTGAAAAGTTTGCTATATTTTTTATTTCCCTATTAGTCCCAAATAATAAAGCTTTTACGTTTGGTTTCCGACTAATTAAGGTATGATTCACTACAACCAATAATGTTTACGTTGAATTCAAACAAAATTTAATTTAAATTATGTCAGGGGTTGCTACTTTCAGGCCTTATCAGTCAGCTGTTAGACGATAAGGTCTTATAAAAAATCCCGCCTAAGCTTAAAAGGCGAATCAGTCTCAAACAAAAACTCTAGCTTTAAACACGGTTTTAATTTCGAATGCTGCACAATGGAGGATCCAATTTACCTAACATTTCTGCCCACGGAAGTCCTTGACTTAATATTTAAAGAACTCAACTTTGAGGAGAAACTGCAACTGGCCCAAGCAGATCCCATGTTGGGCATGGCCTTTGCCGCTCACAGTCGCAGTGAATTTGTGGAAATTGATATTCGGAAACTATCTGTTGTGTATTGGCCAGTAATCTTGTCGCTTTGCGGCACTCAAGTGCGCCAAATAAATGGCACTTGGGACAGCCAGAATAGTATTCCTTTCAAACTAATCGAGAGCCAGTGCCCTTACCTGGAATCAATACTATTCAATGTGAACAATTATAATTTAATTGAGATTACATCGTTGCTACTCAATGTAAAAAGCCTGAGATCAGTTCATCTGATTATCAGAGAGGATTGTGAGGCCTCTGCGAATATTATTAACGCCTTGATGCAGCTTCCGAGCCTAACTAAATTACTTTTACATGGCTATGCCTGCAGTGAAGGTGAGTTTTAAGTTCTAAAACCCATTCAAAATATTTATAATATATTTACCTACAATTTGCAGTTTATCACATACCAAATCTGATTAATTTGGAAACCCTAAGCCTCAGCTTAAGGAGCCACTCACCGGGCATCAATATATTTGAAATACTGTCGGTCCTAAGAAATCTTCGAACTTTGTTCATTTCAAACATGAACATCCTGGAGAATCAGAACTCGTACTTTAACGAATTAGAGAATCTGGAAATCTTCTCCTGCCACACGTATTCGATGCTGACGCAAGTTCCGAAACTAAAATCTTTAAGATTTAGAAGGAATCCGAATTATTCTCAAGACTTCCTATTGTTCAATTGGATTTCCATGCACGCGTATACTTTGGAGTTTTTGGAACTTCTTTTTCCACCTCTGCCGTATACAAAAGCCAAGTTTAGCGAACAAGACTTCCTCCACATGCTTCAGAATTGTACAAGTCTGAGAACTCTTCATTTGTGCAATTCGATCACCTGGTTGTTCGTTGAGCCTTTCATGAATATCCTGAAGGCAAAAGGTTTCCCAACAGAGCAACCGTTCCAACTTGTTTTGAAGAATTTCGCAGAAGTGCAATCTCTGGTGACTAAATAACTAATTAAAGTACAAACTAATCTTAATACTTTCTTTTTACTACAGTTTTATGGATCGCCATACTTTGGAATAGTTTATGTGAGGAGTCCAACTACATTTGAGAGAAGTGCCTGGGGTTGTGTTTAATAAATATTTAAAATAGAATAATGCAAAAAAAAAAAGTTGTCTTGAATATATAAGAAAAAAAAAATTAGTTCTAAGATATACGTAAATAGAAAAACAATATTTTTTTTGCTTACATAAAAAATATCAACGAGTATTTTGCATTCTTTGCCGAAAAATCACATGGGACATTTCATTATATTTCAACGAAAGAAAAATATTTTGAGGAAATTCAACTAGAAATTTCTTTATTTGCTTGAGAACAAAATCCACAGCCTTATCAGCTAGTCAATATAATTTTATGCTTTTCTGGAATCCCCAATGGAAAAAACAAAGTAAGATTACGCTCTGCAACGAACATTCCCAAAATGTTTGCATTAAAAAAAATCAGATTTATATTTTAATCAGTTCCCTACTTTCAAGTTGGTTTAATTTCGTAAGAGAGTAATTCTAGAAAGTTCAAAGTGATGAAGGCTTTAAGCTAAATACTCACCAACTAATAAAGTCTCGGACAAATCGTGTTAATCATCGCCAAGAAAACTCATCTTTTGTTCCTCCATATCTCCATATGTGTGGGCGGCGATCGTGCGTTCCGTTCACATCGAGAGATCGCGATCGCTTTTGTATCGGAAGTATTCCTCATGTTTGCCGGTTGCCGTCGTCCTTTGTCTTTTGTTTCGCTTTCAGTGGGATGAGCGATGGAGGCGTCGCGTCGTGGCCTCCGTCTTCTGTCCAGTCCAGTGTGTCTCCTCACTTGGTTTATCGCTTCTCAGGGCATGTCTCAAGGGTTGTCCAATATTTCACAGCCTCTGACAGCTGTTCACATTCTCTGGGCAGTGAAAGTGGGTCAACGTTGCCACAGTTTTAATCACATTATTGGGGTAGGTGGTGCCACACGCTTGTTTTGAAATGACTGATGGGCAAGGAAATTTCTGGGAGAAATGGTTTGAAAAAGTTTTTTGAATTAAATGTATTTAATAATATGTGCATAAATTAATTGAAAATACAAATACTAATAACAATTGCAATAATCCGCTAACTGTCGTTAACCAAAATTTAACCCATTTTGGGTTAAATGATCCTAATTTTCATAATTCTCATAAAAAAAAGTTCGTCTTTCTTTAATATTTATTTGAATTTATCTCTGGCATGATTATTATTTATTACATAATATTAATAAAACATAATTTATTACAGTAATTATCCAAGATTAAATGTAAAATGAAATTAAATCTAAATACAGAACAACCGATTCCAATTAAGTACTAGTGTCTGCTCTGGCGTTGATGCATTCGAGTTTGGAAAATAATCAAAGAAAGAGGATTTTTATGGTACGGCCACTGGGCACAGTGCCAAATACTAAGCATACATACATACATAGTTCATAGAAACTCTTTCAATGAATGAATCGATGATAAAAATAATTTTCCTCGGGTGAAATTCTCAGAGGGGGCCTTAAAATAATAAGAAAAAATAAATGCGAATCTCAAATGCTTCCTCAATCTATTGTGGAAAGAGCTAACTAAAGTTCACTTAACCCATAAATCTTACGAACATAATAATCTCGTAAAACAATTAACTATGGATGCAAAAATTACCAGATAAATTCATAGGCACAATAAAAAATCAATTGATGCAAACAAAATTTATGTGATATTTATGGGCAGGCTGAACCCAGATAATTGCTATAATTGATCGGAATTATTATGAAGCCCTTCTGAGTGTTTCATAGGACTATGAACATACATATGCAATATGTATGATGATGTACATGTGATGATGACGTCGCGAAAATGCTGTCTATAAATCAGTGTTGCAATGTATGTACTGTATTTATGTATGTATGTATTTATGTACGTATGTAAAGAAAACCTTATTGATAGAAACCCCGGCCACTACCACATTTAACTGTTTACACATTGTTAACACAAAGTAAATAAATAAATAACCAATGTTAACAACTGGCCTCTTACAAGAAGTTGACATCCTTGGCATCAGTTTCAATTACATTTACAGCTTAAAAATCACAAACTTGGCCAACTTGCTCTGCAGCAATTAAACACAGACTAAATTCAAGGAAATCGCTTTTGAATTATGCATGACGATCGTATGAGTGAAGCTTGCCAATTCGTTTTTCTAATTGTTTATCAATTTTATTATATATAACTTACGAAATTAGAATTTTTCCGGTACAAATACTTTTTTTCAGCTAGGGATGGATTGACCACTCACGATAGTATTGTTTTATCGAATATTTGGGTTTGTGAAGTTTGCAATGCGAACCACTATCGATATTTTAATATTAAACGATAGTGGCAGGTGCCTTAAAATTTTTTTACTTTTGGCTAATAAGAAATTAATTTACTTGTGTAATTGGCCAGTTATTGGGTGTTGTTGCTGAATAATGGTTTAATTCTTGCTATTCACTTTTATTTTGTGACAACATAATATAAATAATACTAACCAAACATTATAAATAAAATAAATATTTTTCATTTATTAAATTTTGTTGTATTATTATTATTTAATCTAAGTTTTAGGTTAAAAAAAAAAAACTCGCCAGGTCTGGAGAAAATAAGCAAATCGATTATAGCCAATTCCCATCCTACATTAGAACTGTCGAAAATCAACGCCAATATGGATTAACTAAATTATTTGAATTTTCGGGAGCCCTAGAAAGTTAATTTAATTAAACCTATATTTGCCAGGAAGCACCAACGTTTTCTTGAAGATTTAATTAAATAATATCAAAAATATTAATACGAGCAAGGTTATGTGTTTCTACCCTGATCGTTCCTATGACAGTTAAAGCTTATAAGTAGTTGACCGAGATTATATTCTTATTAAATTATATTTTTCATTTGATTGTTAAGCCCTAGTACTCAGTTCGACGAAAAGTGTTCTTACGCAGTGCGAGAGAACGAGCGGGTGACTATTGCCTTTTCGTTTTGACTTAATGCCTAGATCTGAGTACTAGGCTAAAAGAAAATAAAACACAAAACCATTTTAACATAATTTTTGATTTATTTTAGAGAAACAACCTTCCATCGATTTTGATTACCGGTTATTTTTTAGTGTTCCGAATCCATTGTTTCAAAATTGCGCAAAATATTTCGCATTACCTATCTCGGTTCCGCAGCGGAAGTTTCCCTTTAAAGCTACGTACTCAGACACGGAAAAGTGTTCCTAAGCAGTGTGAGATAGTAAGGGGGTGATTATTGACCTCTCGTTTTGACTCAAAGTTTAGGAATACTATTCGCGTATCTGAGTACGTAATCGAAATCAATTCCGGAAATTGTTTGAGGCTGAGATGAATACTCCTAACTCCTATCTTGAGATATTTGCAAAATTCTCCAATGCTCCGAGGCTTTTATCTTATAAATCTTAAAAATCTAGTAAGTAAACAATGTCACTTCACACCGAAGATGAAAATTAATTATATTAAATATCCTCATATTAACTAAATATTCATTTTGGTAATGTTATCATACTAACATGTAATATCCTGGCAAAAGCTTATTGAATTCAAATTTTTTATTTACAATATAAACATTATGTTACACTTAATAAGAGCTATAAACACACACACCAAAAATAAACAGATGACTTTCTGATAGCGGTCACGCCTCCTTGTTTGAAAATGCCATTTTGCATCACAGCATATATTTAGACACACCTTCGGATGAATTGTTAGCGAATATTCAGCGGATTTTTGCATAAAATTGTGCATCACAAACGAACTGGAAAAAATAGCTTTTATATCAAGTCCGGAAAATTCAATTTGACAGTCAGCAGGTCCGTTTGGGAATTGCAATATTGCTATATGACTATCACCATAAGTGCTAAAAATAAACAAATTAATTGCCATCCCTTAGAAACGTCAGTATCTATTTCCTGGTAATTAATTTATGTTTTTTTTTAAATTATATGTAGAATACTTTAGTCAAGTTTAAGCTGTAAGTATTGAGTCGCATCAGGAGGTACTTATCTCTTACTAAAATAACTTATTTTTCAAAACGAATCCCAATTAGCTTAGTGCCAATAAGTTAAACAGTTTTATTGGCTTGTTGTCTTCGCTTCACACCAATATACTATACATAATTAAGAAATTAAGCGACTACCTAGACCATTTCCCTTGTTGATCGCCCTCATAATTTTTGCATTTCTGACTAAATCTGAAACCCTGAAACCACAATCGCAACAAAAGAAGCCAACAGAAAAACACAAGATTCGCATTAAAAAAATAAGTAATCCTCGATGTTCAGAGGCGAATGCGGGATGGAGAGAGGGAGTTCTGATTTGGCGCGATCTGCGATGAGTCATCTGTGTATATAGTATATAGTAGAGCTCAGCCAGACGTCGGCACGATCTCGCTGAAAAAAACTTCAATGTGTGAAGACCAGAAGAGCTTTTGGGTGCAGAGGGCCAGGGCCAGGGTCTTGGCCACAGTCGCATTTTCGGTCTAACTACCTGAAACGTGGCCGAGGGACTTGCTAATCATATCGAGCCACGAATTGTTGATCATTTAACTGAGGGCTGAACTGCAAGATTTGCTCGGGTGACTCACACAAAGTGCAGGTAGTAAGTTGGATCTTTGGTCCAGACTAGACCCAGTTGGGGCCCATCTCCTTTGGCATGGATACCCTGGCTGAAAGAGCGCCTTGGTTTGTTTCGTTCGTTTAAAAAATAATTGATTTGTAGTTTATTTATATTTAATGAATTATAGCTTAATATTCATTGAAACATAGGGTCTAATATCTAAAATAATTAGGCTAAAAATGTGCTCTATCAAGTAAACACTTATTTTGTTTATATATGATCGCTTAAGAAATAATAATAACATTCACCCCCAATTTTAGGGTATAATCAAAGCCTCGATCGTAACGAATAAGTGGCGTATTAGATGTGGCAGAGGGCCGACTTTTCAGGTAGATTTATTGTATAAACAACGACGGAATGGGCAAATAAAAGCAAAGACCCAGGAAGACCCGGGCCGAGAACGACGAGGAGGAGGCGGCAAGTGGCGCGAGGAGCTACAAAATATTTATATTTGAGCTTATTTATGGGTTTCGGCTTGGGTCTCCGGCTCCATGAGTCATTGTCCGATCTCTGCTCCACATGTGCGGAAACTGAACTCCTTTTCCAGCAGCAGCAGCAGCTCTTTATTGTTGTGTTCGCCTTTTTAATATTTTTTTCTTATTTTTTATTAAAAGCTGATTGATTTTATAGGCGCGATAAGTTTATTGTAGTCGATTGGTTGTGTCTGTCATGCCTCTCACAGATGACTAATGTTCGGTCGGCGGTGGGACCGGCTCTTTTTGTGCAAAATGGTCGACGGATCGTTGTTGAAAAGATAGTTATAAACACTTTGAACTGGTCGTTGACATTTGACTTAACTGACTGAGAGTGTTTCTTTTGTAAAAGGCGGCAGGCATTGACTTTAATTGTGATGTTTATGTGAGAATTAATTGCTTTGTGGAGGGAACTTCTGATTAGCACAGTAATAACATTACTTTGCAATTTAAATGGGGGAAAATTAGGAATTTATTTTACTATTTTTGATATATTTTTGTAGCAGAAACAATTACAAAAGAATTTAAAATTTTATAAGAGTCAGAAATCGATTGAAAGTGTAAAATAATAATGCCATTTGAACTATACAAGTTGGCTGTCCTAATTTTGGAGAGCCAGAGGGTCCTTCGAGCCGGATTGTTTCAATTAATTTATGGAGTAACTTAAGGTCGAATATCAATGTCTTAACCATTGCTCGCTCAGGCTAGTCGAAAATACAGAAAGTAAGCTAACAAATATAATATTATATCCGTAGAACTTTAGATCTTTTTGACAACCCTTTTCGAATCCTTTCTAAAACGTTCTCGCCCCCTTTAAATCTCCCAACCCAGCGAAAGACCTTGTGTTATTTTTCCGAAAACACCAAATGGCTTTATGTATACCATGTCCACTTATTGGCTTTGTCTAATTAATTTAACAGGCAAATGGCAAATGGAAACCATAAATAAGGCTCGAAACTAATTGCTGACACAGTTAGCGAGACAAGACAAAGCCAAAGACATGGGGATCTGTTGGCGTGGGCGCCGCTGACAGTCAAAGATCAGAACGTGGCCAAGAAAATTGTGTGGAACAACACCTGCAAATGGAAATCGGGAGGGAGGAGAGAGCACGTGCAAGGCTGTGCTCCCAAAAGTCCCATTTCCATGGAAATCCAAACACTTTAGGTACAAATTTCCAGTAGCTGCCACCCATCTCCGACGGTGATAAATCCAGTTTCGAGAGGCTGTCGAGATAGAATCGAAGCTGAAGTTCAGGTTGAAGTTAAGGTTTCTCCACTGGCACGAGCCATAAATATTCCAGTCAGGCGGAATCGGCTGAATCATCATCTTCAACACCACATGGCGATCCACAATTACAATGTCTGCTTCGAAAAGAAGCTCTGCTGTCTATCCCCAGTCCCTCCTCCCTCCGCCGAAAAAACACGCCCACTTTAGGCACCTTAGTGTCCGTGGGCACGAGCCCAAGTAGCCAAGATATTTTGTTTCTACCGAAATGTTTTTTAATTAAAAACTCAGCTCACCAGCACACAGACAAATGTCTGAAAAAAAACCTAAATAATATAAATGACTTTTACTCTAGGGAGCCAAAAGCTTCTCTTTATTTTTTTTTTGTCTTGATCATCGCACAACCCAAAAGTCATGGTCGGAGTTTTTCTTCGATTCTTTGGTACAGAAGATGGGCTCGAAAGATGTCTACAAATTGTTTAATATATGTACGTTTTTCGTAGGAAAATACAAGTAAGTTTTTCATATCTAATAGTTAAACTGATTACAGCGCAATTAAAAGGTAAGACTTATAAGACATGGTCGATAATTTTAAAGGCAGAGATTAAGTGTCTAGAAATTATTATAATATAAATTAGAATAAGAAAAAATAACTATTTTTTAAGGGACAGTTACTTATTACTTATAAATGATCCTTCTTAATAAATTTTATATTAACTTTACTTTTGTATTATTTAATTGAAAAATAGTTAGCTTAGTAATGCAGTCGCTTGTACTATTTCTACCTTAAACACTTGTATAAATGAGGCTTTATGTGATTTATATTATAATTTTTTATATTTTTTATTTTTTTAATTTAATATTTCTTAATTTTGCTTAATATTTAATTTGTTAGAGCATTAACCATTCGCTTTTACTACCTGATAGCCTTTCTTAGCTGCTCTTGGCTAGGCGTTTTCCCCCAACATGGGGCCATGTCCAGCGGCAACAACGAAGTACAACTGTTCCACAACTGTTTTGGGCATCGTCATCATCATCATCATCGTCGTTGTTGTTGTCTTGAGTGTCTGACTCTTTTTTCCTACTCCGAAACCGAAGTCCCAATCCCAAAGTCTTCGCCTGCGCAAAAGCCGCGCGCCGCCTTGGCACGTGCGGTGCAGTAAAAACCCCGAGACCAAAGCGCACTACAAGCTTCATTTGGAATACCCTGTAAGTGTAAAGTAGAAAGGTATACCTATTGTTGGGAGGGGCTCTAGATTTCATATTTGATCAGGCCTATACTTTCAATCAGAAATAATATAATTATTACAGGCCTTTTTTCATTTAAAAATAAAGTTTTCGTTAATAAAGATCGAAGGTTTATGTACTTCTAGATAATTGACTGTGCCAATGTTAGGTCCTTCGAGCCGGATGTTTTCCAATTAATTTCAGGAGTATCTTCAAGTCGAATATCAATATCTTTGCAGATTTTAATTCGTTTCGTTTGGTTTGGTTTCGTTTCATTTCTGGTTTTGAAAAATGACATACAATGGGTTTGGGCCTGGGTCTCTGAGCTTGGATTGGAGTCGAGCGGGGTTTCTTAGTGGAGTGGGTTGGGTTTTGGGGGCATTTGGGCTGGAAAATCAACTTGTTTGTGTGCGGCTGTGTCTTGGAGCTCAGGTGTTGGATTGGAGTCGTAGTCGGAGTCGAGTGGAGTGGAGCCACTGCCACCGTTTGATGACTCTGTTTCGACTCGGTCTCACTTCGGGGCTTGATTAATTTACGACCTAAGGTCAGAAGATTGTGTACAAAGGGTTTAACTTGTCGCTAATCGGTCAAGGTTTCTATTGTCGATTTCCAAACAGAACGCAGTGAGCCACAGGCCATAAAAATCGAGATAATTGCGACTGCATCTGGGCCTTAGCCCAAAGTACAGTTAACAGATGCCAGCGAGCAAGATTAACAATCTCAGAATCTCGGTCTCACTTACACAGATTTGTATTTTCTTTATTTTTTGTAGTTCTTGTAATGCTTCTGGTCATGGCAAATTTAAAATTTTACCAGCCGCACGCCAACGTCTTTCCAACACCTGCTCGGGATCTGGATCTGGATGTGGATCTGGTTAGAATTGTGTCTTAATCAAAACATTAAACCCTTTTGGCATGCCTGGAAATTGCAAGGAACCGTGCCCCTAATGAGGCTCCAATCCTCGGTAATGAACTGCAATTGCTTATGGAGAAACAAGACATGATCTCGACTGCATCTAATGAGTCGGCTTGGGGTTTCCAGTAATTGATTGGTCAGAGGATGCTGCGGCTAATGAACCCGGGAGGTGTTCGTTCGGTGTTGGCGAATTGGAGGTCCAATCAAGGGGCCTCCGTTGAAATCTTGCCTCAAGGATCTTAAGGCCAAGAAAAATTAAATAAAATCCTGCATGCAACTCGATTAAAAAGCCTTTTTATTGCCTTTGATAAAGTGGGTTTTGTTGTACAAATTAAAAATGAAATATATCTAAGTCTCTAGAATGTGTTTATGTAGTAAAATTAATTAGCAAGAACATGACACTTTAATAAATTGATTGCGCAATATAAATTTCAATCGTAAATCTATAAAGTTGAAATGCCTACGATTGCCATAAAGATCTTGATGGAGAATGAAATAAATATATGGCTAAGTTAAAAGTTTTGAAAGCCTTACACCTTTTTGTTGATAAAGGCATCCGGCTCGAAGGACCAACGATATGGCAACGAATGCCCTACTTTTATGTTAATATAAGTAACTTAATACAAACTATAAATGGTATTTATTAATTTTAATGTTATTGTTGGATCTTAAATTTCATTTTATATTTTGTTATTTAAACCCCTTTAAATTGACTTTCAGCCGATCTTGTCTTAGTAAGCTCCAACGTTTAAGGCCTAATAAAAGCGATGTATACTTAACATAAATTTACCCAAAGATATCGACAAAAGCCTGGTATTAAACGAGATTATTTGACTACCAGTGTTGAATCCATTGTGATCTTTGGTTGGCTCAGCTCCATGGCAAAGAGCAAACACTCGGCGGCGGCGGGTACAATTTATGGCCCTTAGAACAGTTTTTCAGACACGTCGCGTCGACGACGACAGGCCCAGAGGTCCAGAATCCGAGTCCGAATCTGAATCACAGGAACTGGTTGCTGCTGGCTGGTTGCTGGGGTTACTGGGTACTGGTTACCGGGCCTAGGGAAGTGCTACCGTCTTACACACAGATACACAACACACACGCATGCGGCGCGGACTGTCAACCACACCTCGCCGAACCGCGGATCACCCCAACAACTGGCTTGGCTGGCGTAACCCATAATTTTAACACCAATAATAAAAAGAGAAACAACAACAACGGCGCGCGGTGCAGGTGTGCATCAAGTCGCAGTAGCGAACTCAGTCCGTGTATCTTGACATCTCTCGGATACAGATACAGATACACAGAGACAGCTCGCACCGCTCGCACTGGATCATAAATTTACGTTTCAAATTGTCTGAAAAAAAAAAACAAAACAAAAACCGAAAAAACCAGTTCTCGCCCAAAGTTACACAAAGGTTTTTCCATTAGTTCCCTGGTAGTTTGAATCCATCGTTGGATATATCCGCTTAAACTTGCATTAGAACATGGGTTCTATTTTTTATTATTATTAAATTGATAACTTTTCTGGGAACAAGTGTAATTTCAGTTTAATTGGGGTGTTAGAAGGCAGGAAAGTTGGTTTACTCGTAAAACAAAGGAGGTGTAAGAGCGGAAGATGGTGATTACAGATTATTGGCTTCCTTTTTTCCTAAATAAGATTATTGGACTTACAGAAATCTAGAGAGAATATACAGAAAATAAGTTAGGGGTTATTTTATTATTCATTTCGATTGTATACCCAACAAATAAAAACAAAACCCTGACATATATTTTTTTTCTACCGCCTGATTTCCCTTTTTTGCATTGACCTAATTTTTGCGAGTCAAAATTCCCCCGCGACCGCACTGGAACTGTAAAATTCTGACAGCTCAGTTAGCTGATTTAAAGTCAGCTGCAACGCGAGCCATACAAATCCGTGGAGCGTCATCATCCCCCAGTTGGACAGTCAGCAAGATTAATTATCGCATTAATTAACTGACCTGAAAAAACGAAAGTTTTGCCACAAAAATTACTCATATGTATATGGGGAAACAGGGCGCAGGCTGGATTCAAATAAAAGCGTTGGATTTTTAAGCCAACATTTCTAAGTGAAAATAATATTATTCCTTAATAAAAAAAATAAAATAATTCTATTATTCATTAATTAATTTATTTTATTTGAACAGAACTTCATTTAAATTAGAAAACTAAAAGCTACCTTATCTAAACATCAAATATACATTTGCTGAAAGTCCTCTCACTGCTAAATAATATTTCTTTCCAGCTACTGACTCACCTTAAAGCTATGCCAGCCAATTTCCGCTAAGGATTTGCCGCTAATCCGTTCCAGGACATCGTAAAATCTTCTGCCAAAGCCAAATACATCAATTGACTTTATGGCTAGAGGAAAAACGCACCAAGGAATAGAATGGCTGATGCGTTTCGGCTCATAATTAAAAGTTAATAGCAAAACGACACGGTTAATCAGCGAGAAAATTGCACTCGCCCACGACAGAAGCCAAATGGAATTGGTCGAATCTATTGGAACAATGCCTGCCTGCCGGCCACAAATATTAATCATGTGAGCACTTAATTTGACACTTGGCCATAATGGAAAGCACTCGACCTGCGGTATACAGGGAGTCCCAGGGAGGAGGAGAGGTGAATCGGAGCCGAAGCTGAAGCCGGAGAGCCGTCACTAATCACCAACGGGAACAACTTTAAAGTGGCCTGTCTGTGACCGTGTCTTATTCTCTTTGCCGGCCGAAAGGCAGACACTGCCACCTGCCTTACGCAATTAAGCGAAAGACATCGCTGGACGAATACTGAAACAAAATAGGTTACATTATAAGAAGTAACTATAAAATAAATATGAAGATTATACTAAGGAAAATGGCTTACTAAGTCACTTCTTCCTTGCCTCATTTTCGCAGCAAAAACTGTATAATTTCCTTAGTAATATTTCAAGCAAACTAACCTAAGTACGCTTTAAAATTTAATATTTAGCTTATTTCCATGGTATTATTTCCCGTGTAGGGACGCATTCGTTCGACAAAAGGTTCACCTCTCGGCTCCGGCTCTCTTCCGCCGATCCCCTCCGCGGTAATTACTCAATGCCCCGAAACTGGTTCTCCTGTTCTGCGTGTGTAAGTCAAGTAGCTCGGCTCAGCCAGATTACAGAAGACAAACGGACAAAAAAAGGCGATCAAAGCTTTTGCTATGGCCACGGAAACCCTTTCCAGTAATAACTCCAGCTCGGATAGAGGGCGGCCTGGTCCCGGGGTCTAGGGGCTACTGATAAATATTTATGTGTCATTAGTTGGATGCCCGGGCAGTCATCAGGTGGATGCATTGAAATGCCTTTTCGTTGCTAGGCCCGATGTTCCCGGAGGTAATTTATTACGAGAACGGCGGTGGAAGTGGCTAGGACTAGGAGAGGACTAGGGCTTTAGCTCTCGGGTAATACGAAGCAGATCCAAAAAATTAAAGTATTTAAAATATCAAAATTAGGTTTATGGACTTGGGTTAAAATATACATAGAAAGATAAGATAAAAATGTATTTTTCCAATGGGTTTTAGAATATGATTATATGGGCTATCGGAAAATAAATCACAAACTTAATGTCTTTATAATATGAAACATAATTTCGATAAGAAAAAATACATTTATCTTAAAAAAAAAGGTGAAGCTCTTTTGAAAGATTTAGTCATTTTTTAAATAAAACTACAACCACAATTAAAATATTTAAAATATCAAAATTAGATTTATCGATTTAGGTTAAAATATACATAGAAAGATATAATAAAAATGTACTTTTTTTATGGTTTTTATATGGGCTATCGAAAAATAAATCACAAACTTAATGTCTTTATAATATGAAACATAATTTCGATACGAACAAATACATTTATCTTTAAGAAATAAAACTTGGCCTATAGTTTAAGCACTTTTTAAAGATGTAGGCATTTTTTAAATAAAACTGCAACCACCTGCTGTGGCCAAGTACCAGGGACCAACGGATTGATTAGCTGCCCGACATATGCCAAATCGGTAACCCACAAATGGTCCGGAATTTTGGATTCCAGAGCCTAATGCCGATGGCAATCCAAGTGGCCTGCCTCAAGTGGGTATTTCTCTTTTTTTATGTGGCACGGACCACGAGAAGCACAGCCAGAAACCAGGAGGCGACCGGCGACGTCTCGTGTGTCACATGCCCGGCAGGGGCAGAGGAGGCGAAGAAAAGTGAGAGGATGACACATGCCGGCGGATTGTTAAGTACGCTTAGGGCAGATTAACTTAACTGTGCATAAAATGCCGCACACTCGACTCAAAGCAAAATAAAATACAACAGGAAAAACACTCGAAATGGAAAAGGGAAAACTGCAACTGCAACTGCTGGAATGTCGCCGTCGCAGTCTCCGAAGCCGTGAAACAAAAGTAAAAACTGTCCAACTATGCTGGAGTGCTGGCTGTCAGGGGAAATATTGCTGGAATGTGTAAAAAGTCATGCATAAAATTAGTTTCAACTTGGGTGACGATGCCCGCTGTTCCCTCCTCCTCCTCCTGTCCTGATTTATTTTCCACAAATGCATTTTTAACACTTGGGCAACACGTGCGTTCCCGGAATACTTTTGCCTCCTCAAGTGCGCCTCCGATCGATCCCCTTTCCAGCTGTTGGCCTTTGCAGTTAAAAATCCATAAAATAAAAATGCATTTGAAAATGTTTGATGAATATGACATGTTGAAGTGCGTTTATCTGTGAAATTCAAAACGAAAAATATTAAAAGAAAATCAAATAAGAGTCTGAAGAATCCTATGGTGGCATTAGAAATAATTTGTTGACAGTAAATCTGTTAGCTTACTTCTATAAATAAAAATAAAGTATATAATACCATTCTATCACAATTATAGTATATTATCTTTTTCAATTCCTAGATATTAACTAATTAGACTAGAAAATAAAAGCTAATGTTTTGATTTTTATCTTCAGACAAGTAATGCAAGTAATTCCCCCTAATTGCTTACTGGTTCCACACGATCGATTTTCTTAATTAATAACAGAGAATACTGCATGAAAATTCCCACGCAAAAGACTTATATTGTAAGTGTGTTTAAGGTACAAGTTCTTCAAGTAGCTTCGCATAAATTTACTGATCACCCAAGCTCGACCAATGTGCAATGAGGCAAAACGCAGACAGGAAACCCATTCAGAGTTCTTAAGTTCCAGACAAGAAATTCGAGAAAATCTCATCTTAAATCATATTTTCTCAAAGCCCAAAAACTCTGCGGTTAAACACACCCTACAAAAAATATAAAAAGAAGGCCAAAAAGTAACCTGCGCCTGCGCACTGATCCATGGCAATAGCAAATTAATTTGTTTGATGTGCTCTTCTTTTTAGTTTTTTTAGTTTTTTTTTGTATCTTGGAAACCCTTGCCATGTGCAGTCGATTGTTAAATGAGAATAATGCCCACCAACTACAAGCGTTTTCACGCCATTCTGAGCACTTGTGGGGGAGGTGGGAACGTCTTGAAGAAGGGGCCGCACCCAGGTAGGGTTCCTTCGATTTGTTTATTTAAGAAAATGTGAAGAAATCAGCAATGTGTGAGAATTAAATTGCTTAACAAATTGTACAAATATCATTTTGGAGCTGGCACTCTCTCATGTGTAAGGGGTTGGAGACTTTTGATCTATGAGAACTGAGAAAATGTCTGGGCTAGCTTCCGGTCGTTAAATTCAATGGATACTTTATAGTGAGATCTTGAGGGTTCTATTTATTCTGAATTATAAGGTTATTGTTAAGATAATTGGTAGTCATGATCACTTGTAATAAATATGTATTATTAATGGCAAGTAGAACTCTTAACGAGGTTTATAAGGGATCTACCTTAATACAATATTTAGAGAATAATAAGTAAATTTACTTATTTACAATATGGGAATAACTAAGCTCGATTAGAAATAAATGTATGGCCAAACTAAAAATCTCTTGTATCTCTCCTTTGACCTATTATAATTTCAGATTTTTTCCCTTCAAGAGCAGCCACAAAAATGGATTTAAAACGAGAAAAGAAACCCTCCGTTCGCTCTGGCATACTTGACCCATTTAAGAGACTTTCCTTTTTTTCGGCGTTGTTAATCGCAGAACCGCAGAATATGACAAGCTGGATGCTTAAGTGATTAACACCCGACATCCTCGAGGGGATCATTAAGCAATACATAATCCAATTAGCACACCGGCGGCGAAAGAGAGACGGGACTAGGGACGATCCTCCACCTGTTGGCGAGGCAAACAAAAGATTTAATATTTTGTTAAATCAACGAACCAGAAACATTTCGATGACGATGAACCTGCTAAGAACTTAAACAAACAAGTGATCACGATCCCTGAAAGGAGCTGCTGCTGCTTGATATGGATCAACACAACATTTACTTTTACTCTTAATTGTTGCCTGGAGACCTGCCCGCCTCTAGACCTTTTCTGATATCTGATCTGATCTTGTCGGAGATAAAAGAAATGCCAATTCTACTTAGAAAATGACACGCAAATGGCAAAAAAAAAAAAAAGGAAAACAGAAGAGAACTGAACTCTGTAAAATGGAAAAAAGGTTTCGAGGATTATCCCCCCGGTCCTGGGCCCCTCATCAATATGTCTGCAATTAAGTTGGGCACGAATTCGTTATTAGGGGTCAGGCAATTGATAGCGATGCTCCTCGATGCATTATTCAGCGCACAAATTGCGTGAGGCACAAAGGCAGCAGCCATGATCATTACATGCACAGGATAACCTGGTGCAGGCTCAGGCTCCTTCTCCTTCCTCCTCGATTTCGGGCTATGCAGATCGAGGAGCCCCTTTTTCAATTGATCTCCCTCACATAATGGCTGCATATGCATGGATTGGGTTCTGATTGTGTTTTTTGCCTCAGCACTGGGCAAAAATAAATTACTTATTTTTTGGCCTATGTGTACTTCTAACATCTTATAAAAAAAATATATTTTTTTTTATTTATTTAGAGAAATAAGAACAGCAAAGTATTTATAAAACCTAGAAGAGTATGCTTTAAAATTAAAAAGGGTTTTATTCCGAATGCACAATATTTGGTCTATAATTGGAATTGTGAATATTTTTATTTTTGTGACACTTAATTAAAAATTTAAATTATATTAAAAATTTATTAATATATTACAAATTTAAATTGTTAATATAGGTCGCTAATGTAAAAAATTGAAAAATTTAAATTATTCACTCTACATACATTTTATATTCCATAGATAATATAATATAAAAAAAATCTATGTATATATTTTATATTCCATAGAGTTTTAAATGTTTGTTGATATTTTTAATGAACATTTAATTACCAAAGATTTTAGTTTAAAGATATTAATAAATCTTAAACGGGAACATGAAAGGTATTTCATTAAATATTCAAAGCTTGAATAGTTATTAATTTTAAACCATAATAACACAAACCAATTTCAGCTTTTAATAATATAAATAATTAAATATAGTTTTCTGCAAGTGCAGGCCTAGTCCGATACTGTAGGCATAGGTGAGCAAAAAAGTAAAGAAATAAGGGAAAATCGTTGAGCGATCGTCGAGCAACCTTTCGGTGGGCTCGATGATCGGGGAAGTGGCGGGAGGGCTTAACCCCATGGCTGTCATTGTCATTGAACGGCCTGACAGTTGCACGAATGTAATTGGCAGTAGGCGCGAAAGCAGAACGCATGAAAAATAGAGGCGTGTGAAAATGATCCACTCCGATCACTTCGACATCCCCTCCAAATAACGTGAGAATTTCCATTTAAATCTGGTGATCAGTGTGCGGAGGGGGTAAAAAGAGAGGCAACACATTTGCCAAACTAAATGGGTACAATCTCTGGGGTGATCAATGCTGCGTAAAATTTGATTAGATCGAACCCCTTTGAACAGCTTGTTGTCGATGAAAGGTGCAATTTTATTTGAAAAATTGGATTAGAGTTGAAATTTATTATACAAATATAGAAGAAGATCAAGAATATGTTCTACGAATATTTGACAGAAATACCTCTGTTTGATTCTGTAACAACTAGTTCTTAGATAACTCTATTCTTAATTCATGAGTAACCCTGGGGATTATTGTGTCACCCTAATGGTAATTTTATATCCTGACTGCTGACACAGCATCATCCGATTGGTGGCTTTGCAATCGTATGATTCTGGCACATTTTGCCTGGTCAGCAGTATACATACATAAGCAATTATTGGGGAAATCCCTTTTATTCCCCCAGCTTCTAAAAGCGTGTTGCGATAGATTGATTTATCGATTATTGGGACATTAGACACGACAAAAATTAGAGACTGTGAATATGAAACAAAAAAAAAAAGAAACAGGGACCGTAAGAGTTATGATTTAATCAAATCAACGGTTTAAAAATCGTCTGGGAAATGCGGGAAAAATAAAACTATTTTATTATTAAAAGTAGAATAAGCTCTTTTTTGATTTCTTAATATTTATAAACTTGTAACTCTTAAAAATGATTAACAAAATAACATCCATAATTATAATTACATTTAAATTCTTAAAATAAAAATCAATATTAAAAGTAATTTTTTAGCATTAATTATTAATATGAGAAAAAAATTTTATTTTTTATTTTTTATTTTAAAAATTGAAATATAATTATTATTATTGATTTTCATTATGTCACAAATAACGTATATTTCTTATTTTAAAAATTGAAACATACTTATTATATTTGACCTTTATTTTTTAAAATATTTTTTTTAAGAGTTATAATTGATTTTTATAATAAAAATAAGAATACCTTTTATAAAAAAACTTTTAATTTTTTGACTTTTAATATTTGCGGGCCCTGTTTTTTATTTTTTGTTTGGTTTTTTGTTTAAAATGCTTGAATTGTATTCTAATTTAATTTTTATTTTAGTTCAATCTTCATTTTTAACAGCGCCCAACTCTAAAATATTACAAAAAAAATGTATAAAGTATGGAATAAATATCGAATTGAAGTTATACGAAAATAATCGCATATCACTTATCGATATTTCGATGAACATTTCATAGGAATTTAACTTCATTCCATGAATTAGTTCTCCAGCAACTTTCAAAGGCTTCGCTTCAAATTAATTTGATTGATAAAAAAAATAATGGCATCCCGTTGTAATATATTAAATCTTCCGGTTGAGGTTCTGGACTTGGTTTTCAAGTCGATTCCGGAAATGAAGGATAAACTTAATCTGGCCCAGGTCCATCACGTTCTTGGAACAGCTTTCGCCCTTCACTCCGGGGATAGTTTCAAGAAGATTGAAATTGGGATTGGACGACCAATGCGGGAGTGGTCTTTAATACTGTCCCTGTGTGGATCCTCCGTTACCAGGATTATGAATAGAGATGTTAGCACTACCGTGTCCTGTGTTAACGCGGCTGCCAAGTACTGTCCCAACCTGGAGGAGTTTTTCATTCCCGTTCGCAGCCATTTTTGGAATAACATCAAGACGCTGCTTTTGGCTCTAAAAAATCTAACTTGGATCGGACTCATTAACGATTTTGAGAAGGTTAATGTGGTTGATACATTGCTGAAATTGCCCAAGCTGAACAACTTGCAATTAGTTGGGTTCAACAGTAAAGATTGTAAGTACTTCGGAAGTTTAAATAATATCAAATTTAAACAATTCCAAATGCATTATGCTTATTTATAATTTATATTAATTTCAGTGGAAAGAATTGGGAAACTCGTGAATCTCACTTCATTGACTATAATGAACAAACGAGAAGAACCGATTGATATTTTCAAATTGTGTTCACCCATGAAAAATCTTGAATCTCTGGAGGTGAAGTTCGCATTCATCCGTATACCCAATAATCTTGGCGACGGACAACTGTGGCCGAAGATAGACTTACTAAGAGTCAACTTTGGGATCTTCCATACGTCGCTGCCTTACTTGCCGACTCTTAAGTTTTTGACCATTGACATCACCGATCCCCGTACAAAACTGAACGATATATTTGGAGAATCGGTCGTTAAGTATGGTAAGACTTTGGAGTCTCTGCGTTTTTGTCCAGGAATACGTCGACTTATCGATCTTGGTGAACTCGGGATCATATGTAAACTAAAGGCCCTGAAGAGACTCGATGTTCAGGTGGCAAGCGATGCTTACATGGATTATATCAGTCAATTGGAGAATCTGGAGGAATTGATCGTGCAGAACTCGCTAATGACTAACCGTGGAGCCCTCATGGTGATTTATAGATGCCGAAAATTGCGTCATCTTGATCTTTACGGATGTTTCAGGGTCGACAAAGATATGGTCATAGAAGCTGTCCCTGTTCTTATGTTAAGATCTGGCGTTAAGCCCGATAACCCATTTGTACTCCGTGTTGGTCTTAATTTTGGATACGATGTAGTAAGTTTGATCTCTGTTGATCTTATACATTTTTCATGGAATTTTAGTTTTATTAAATTTAAAAAAATTCTTAATGACATAGTATTAATATATTTATATTTTTTTCAGAGCGAGCTACATGGAGTTTTGGATATCCAATATGATTCAATTTTGAATGCCTTCTTAAAATGAATGGAAGAAGATGAACATATATTTAATTTGTATAAAACTACGCATATAACAAATAACCTATGTAACCTTTATTTTACGCGAAAAAAATAATAATTGAAATAATTTTTGATTTATTTGAATATTATGAAGAGTAGGTCAGCAGATTTTCGTTTGTATTGACTTTAAATATTATAATCCAAATAAAAGACCAAGTTCCTTTGTTAAAGAATAAGAAAAATACAAAGGAAACATGTAATTAAAGGAAAATACAAAATAATGAAATTCATAAACATTATTTCAAGTGAAAAACACAAAATTTTAAATGTTTCCATATTTGTTTTGATATTAAGAAATATTATGCAGAGTATGTTCGAAAATATCGTTTGTACTGAATTTAAATATTATTATCCAAATAAAAAACCAAATTCCTTTGTTATAGAAAACCAATAATTAAATTCAAAAAATTGGATATTGAAACCATAATTTTATGTGAAAAAAAGAACATTTAAAATGTTTTCTGATTTATTTTAATGTTAAGAAATATTGTGTGATCTTTGAATATTATATTCCAAATAAATCACCAAGTTCCTTTGTTAAATAATAATCAAAAAAGACTTTAATTATGTTATTAAACTGTAATTTATCAGCAATAATAGGTATAATATATTTACTTTACTTTTTATAATTATTTACGTTTTTCTTAACTCTTTTGTTTATTATTTATAGAACCCCATTTTCATTGGAACCAACACGGAGCATTTAAATCATCCCTAATCTTCTGATTAAAACTATACTAACTTTGTATGTAGTATTAATATGCTTCAATATTCCCCAGCAATCGGGGATACGACCTTCCAAATCTGAAGAGTTTGATCGGGGAAAAGTAGCCGGATCATTAGCACTGCACTCAGAAAATGGAGGAGCGAGCCGATGCCGATGCAGAGTCAGAGGCAAGATAAGCCCGGCCGGGGCAGGGCAGGGCAGACACGCCAGACAAACTGGCGACGCCTTGTGAAATTTTCCCTCGTCTTCTGCGCTCACTGTGCGCACATAATAATAAAGAAAATAAATATAAGAAAGAGGAATACAGCCCAAACGCACACAGTCACGAGGAGTGGAGGAGCCAGAAGAAGAAGAACTACGACGAAATAAGACCATAAATGCATTTTACACAAAAAGCAAACCAAGAAGAGCCAATGAACCTAAAGAGCAAAAAATGGAGAAGAAAAAAAAGACCAGAAAACCAACAGAGAAAATAAAAAGAACCCGGGCCCCAAACCCAAGCCCAAACCAAAGGCCATAAATAAGCCGACATCGGCTTCGCTGCGCATGCGCCGCAGCATTTGAGGCTCTGGCTGCACTTCAACTTGAGTCTCTCCAGCCTCTCCTTTGGCCCCGGCTCCGGCTCCGGCTCTCCCTATCAGTCCCTCGCCATCTGGTCGGCCATTTGGGAGCCACGGATCTCGGCTTGGGACCCAGTGTGTACTAAGCAGATATTCTCCAGCTTTAAGTTTGACGAATGGACTAGGGGCTCGTCAACTGCATTTAGTTATGACAACTACTGTAGTTATAAGGTATAGAAGTCTGATTCTGTATATAAATCTGTATATTTATAGCCTAATAATTTTAATCAGGCAACATACATGGCTAGTGGGTTACCAATAAATTACAATTTCATATTTAATACAATTAATATAATAGAAATAATTATCAGAACTTTAAATGGAAATAAGATATAGGAATACTATTATATACATATTTTTTTATATTATTCCTTGACAACTTAACGGACTTCTTGTAACCCTCAGGTTTATTTTTATAGTTCGTTCAACTTAATAGTTTTAAATACCATTTTTCTTAGGGCATTTATCTGTTGGTGTTACTTTAATCTTCAAAATAAACCTTCACGCCTTGTCCGGCGACTTATGCCAATGGAATTTCTACAGTTCGGACACACAATTTTCTAGAGCAATTTTTCACTAATGATGACTAATTCACTTGCTGGTGGGCTCGAATGATTCACGCATTTGCCGAAAGGTGCGAAATTCAAAACGCAGGTGGCCGCGTCAGCTCAAAGACACAGCATACAGTTGCAGCTGTCGGCATTGGACCATGTAAACATTATTCTCCTGTCACTATTTAAACCTATTTTTATGGTCATCAGATTGCTGGGAATTTGTTTGAACATTCTCCCAGAGTGACTGATAAAGCTTACGCCCGGAATTACAATCAAAATCAAATTAAAGATTATCACTAAGAGGTCACAGAGCAAGAGCAAAGATCAACTTTCAGTTGAGAAATGTATTTGTAAGAAGAGGGAATTTTTTATTTATAGTTATATGTTAGTATATAGTTTGAAGTTTTTGTAAATTATTTTAGTCCAAGTTAGGTAGAAATAAATACCTTATTTACAAATTTAAGGAAATAAATTATTTATTTTTGTATCAATAGTACCCCTTTTTGGATAATTTAAAGACCCCAATTTATGCCTTTACCAAAACAAAAAAAAAGAGAATCGAAAAACATGAATTACCTTGCCCCGACTAACTCATATTTTAATCTATATCTCCAATACACTTGCTGATCCAGCACAATCCTAAATTATATGGTTACTGCCAGCAGCGACAAGTGGAACTTTTGCATAACGATTTAATTAAAGTTTTGCTCACTGGCAGCAGCCCACAAAAAACTAGTCAAAAAGCTGCGAAAACTTAAAGCGCAAAATCAAATCATAGGGGACAGAGGACCTGGCCAGGCAGCAGGCCAAAAAGCTGGCTTATTAAATAAATAAACTATAATTAAGCATAATGCATGAGTTAGTGGTCGATGAAGTAAGTAGTGAAACTCAATTGCTGTGCCTTTGGGATACCCTAATGGAAGAGAAGTTGTTGGAAAATTGGGAAGAGAAATTGGGGAATGGATTTGTATTCCTAAAAGGTTTTTATGAGGGAAGTATTTTTAATTCTTTCTCTAAATAAAACCTAGCCTATAATCTTGAATTCAATTTTTTAATAGCTCAAAAAATTTTATTATCCCTTATTTAAATATTAATTAATAAATATTTAAGTCTTAGTCGTCGGCCCACTCTAGAGGGTAAGACCCGATAACTTAGCTATCCATGCAGTGTCGAAATCTGAATCTAACCAAGTCGATATGTCCACGGGTTTGGCCACTTTTAAGCTGCATCCACGCATTGTCTTGGCTCCAGTGGAAGCCGCCAGGCTGTCTAAGACCAGTAGTAGGCCAACAACCAAGCCAGCCAGCCCAGTTGAAGCCAGATCCCAAAGCAGTTGACTTTTTGGCGTATGTTGCAAACAGATCCTCGCCATAATTGGAAGCAGTCTCGCGGAACTTGTTGAGCTGAAGTAGCAGCAATAGCAAATTATAACTGCACTGGGAGGAAAAAATAAGAGACAAATGCATTACAATTATACAAATCAGCAAACTTTTTAGCTTACTTTTTAGGAATAATATTTTACCTAAAGAAAAGTAAACTAAATATGCATAGCATTAAATTAAATAACTAATATTGAAAGAATTGTTTTAATTAAGAGTACAAGGTTCTTTCTTTCTAAGAAGAAATGCTAGCTTGGTTAATAAATTTATGACATGATTTATATTAGTTTTGATCTATAATTTCCTATTATTTTCCTGTTAAATTTCCAGACAAAGGTTTTTTTAGCAGTGCAACCCAGTCTGCTCCTCATCGACTTCTGGTTTCTATTGACCCAGTCGATCCGTCAGTTAGTAAGTCAAGTTTGCTGGGAATGCATGGGAATGTGCCCGGGCAAATATATGGAAAGTGGAGTAGCCAGAGCTAGAGCTGGGTTGGGATCACTTTTACTTTTGCCTGTCGGCCGCCACCTTCGGTTTTTCTTGTTAATGTGACAGGTTGCCAATCGTCTTGGCCATTTTCCGCGCTCCTACTGACCGGTCCGGCCAATTGACACCTGCATGTTAATAGCGCTCACTGGAACTGCTGCGGAGATCGTTTGGCTTAATGCTTAAATCATGTCTGCGCAAATTATCTCTCCGCAACTGAAGGATGAAAAAACATCCTACACAATGTCTCGAATTAAGCGAAGTGATCTTTTAACTTCCCTTAAAAGGTTAAATACAAATTGTGTGACAAAATGCTTATTTTCGAGTGGCCGTTGTTGGTTATTTATTGGGCAATCGGTTGGCCGAAAGAGGCAAGGCTTTGTTTAAAAAATCAACAACTAATTGATGTAAGAGTCTCTCGGGTGGGATCTTACTTTGAAATTGGGTTTTTTGTAATTATTATTTTATTTAAACTACTCTTGGTTTTAAACTTCTCTCTAATCCCTTTGTATCTTCCTGGCTTTCCATTTCCACCCTCAATCTGGATAACCACTATCCCAAAATGATCCTAATCCGGTTTAGATTCTCCCCTCATTAGCACCGGGTCACACCTGAGTGGAAATTTCAGGTGGCAGGTGCTCTTCGTATCGCCAATGAATCATATCTCGACCCGCCTTTTTCTTTTTTTTGGTAGCAAAGGGACAGATCGTAAAACTAGCTCCAGACCAAAAAGGAAAATAATTTTATAGAGATATTAAAAATCGGGGAGACAAAGAACGAACTGGGGAACTCCAGAAATGGGAGCGATGCGAATTCAGCAAGAAACCAACCGAATAGGTGACAATCGAGGGATGAGAGGACAATGATGGGTCGTAAACCCGAAGACAGCGCGATAAATGCTTTGGCCGTGGAGAAGGAAATTAACATGAAATTGTGAGACGAGACACGATCACAGTCACCCCATAATTGTCGAAGAAAATTGCCCTCGGTCTTTGGCCCCTGAACCTACCCCGGTCCCCAGGTTCCCGCCGGCACTTGTGCCCAGCACACTCTGCAAGTGTGTCTCGGGTTCACGTTCACTGAGCGCCCGGACCAGGCCCAGCTATAACTGAACCGAACCCAACTGAACTCAACTGATCTCAGCTCAGCTACATGATCCCTTTGCCAGGGCCTTTGTTTTTACAGTGCGATAAGACGGCCCAGAAAAGAGAGAGGGAAATGGGATGTGACCCCTAAAGACACTTTTGGATACCCTGGAAAATAATTGGGTTCTATTTGGGGTCTTGATAAATTAAATATAAATTAGGCATATTTTATTTTCCTAGCTATTTAATATTTAATAATGGTATAATATATTTTTTCAGGATTTAATTAATGTTGAATTTTTTTACGAGCTACTTGAAGTAGTTGGATTTTCAGAGGCCTTTTCTCTGGCATATCCCTTGATATTTTTCCAAGGGTACTCCCCTCTTCGATTCCCCTGTGTTAGCCACTTTTCCACCGTTTTTTTTTCACCCAGGCTCTTTTCTGTTTTGTTTATTTGTTTGTTTGTTTGTTGGCGTAGGACTCGCGACGACGTCGACCCTTTTTGCTGGCTGCCCTAAACTCCTACCCCTACTGCCAGTTCTATGCTGTTTTAACCATCCGATCCCCAGTCTGGGACTCGAACTGACTGACAAGTTTCACCTGTCCGTATTTGTCCATGGGGTGATCTATCATGGGCTGGCTGGCTGGATGGCTGGCCAGAGACAGACAGCCAGAGACCTGTCCAGTGGCTGTTTTTATTATTTCTCTCTCCTGGCTAGGGTTCCTCCTTTGAGTTGGGACTTCTTTCTTTGGCAGAGGGTTGACGTTTCTATTGCTCCGGAGATTTGCTGGAGGAACATTTGTTTGACTAGATAATGGGGCAAACGCAAAGGCAAACACACGGATGCAGAGTGCATATACTCCTATAGAAGGTGATGTGGTAATCTAATAGGGTTCCGTTCCCCAAACATTGGTTAGGTGGGCCAGAACACATCGACTGACCCTTGGCTATGGCTGGATCACGGTCAAAATACACTGTGGAGAATATTTTATATAGATTTAAATTAAATTAAGAGAGTCTGACCTGAAAATATAAGTATAATTAGCTGATTGAATTTATATTGAGGCGATATTCCGTTTGGAAAAGATATAAATATTTATTTAATTGGAGAAATTCCTAAATTTATTGGTATATATTTTTATTCGTTTTTAGCCTTATTTAATTTGAGAATCTACAACTTTCTCAATGTCTGCTTACAGCTAAGGTTCAGTGTAAATTCAGTAAATACCCAAATCTATATCAATTCTTATTTATTTAATTATTACTTATACAAACCTTTTCTATTACTTTATCATATTTTAATATTTTTGTCCAGAAAGTTTTAATTGTTAAAGGGTTCTAGCTAATTGCCAGCCATTGTTATTATCTTAAGCTCACCATTTAGACTAAAATATCATTGATTTATTCTGATATTTACAATGACATTCAATAATTTAATAAATAATTTAATTTCGGGACTTTGTATTTATATTTTCTACCCGTGTATATGGTAAACCGATATCCCGAGGGCGACCGCCACCGATGGCGGCCTCAAAACCCCAATCTCTTCCCTGTCGGTCCGGCAGTGTGCAACCCAGGCATTGAAAGTGAAATCATCTGGGGGTCCGCGATTGGTTTGCTTTGGTTTGGTGCTCTGGCTCATGACCACGCATGCCGGACGGAGCTTAGGGACGGGACATGGGAGCCGGAGGAGGAACGTGCAAACTGCGTGCCCGGCAACTTGACATGGCGATAATGATTGACCCAAAAAGCGTGTGGAGTTCTCTCCCCGAAAAGTGAATGTCATTAGAAACATTTCGAGGCGCGTTTACAGATAAAAAGCGAAACAGAAAATAACGAAAATAAAAAGCCAAAGCACACTGCAACAGCTGTCAATCAAAGTGCAGCATAACCATCAGCGAACAAAGCCAGAAAAACTATCTCAAAGATACTCTGTAAAATGTAGAGGGATAAAGTAATATAATAAGGGTAAGGGCAAAGCATGCTTTCTAAAATTTTAAATACAAATATCAGTGATGTTATTTTGTAATTCAATTATTTAATATTTAGAAGAACACATTACTTGTATTACAAATATTTAATTTATTTTAACTTGAATTTCATGACTTTGCCTCTAAATATCTGATTTCTATTCCATAACACCCATACAAGTATTTCCTTGATAACATTTTCCAGACATAATTTTATTCGAGATTTAAAAAATTATTACTAGAGAGCATTTCCTAGTCAATATCTGGCTTTGGTTAAAGTTTCCCCCAATATTTCCCCAGGCTTATTTGCTGGCTGTGTAGTTTTCGCTGCTGCTTCTTTGTGGTGCGTAGCTCGATCTTTGCCACAGCCTGCTTATGCAAGCAAAAGGCCCCCAGCTTGGTTGCCCCAGATTCTGTGCCTCCTCTCAGCCTGCTGCTCTGCCCTTTTATTTTCATTTTTTTTCTTCCATTTTTTTGTGATTTGAAGCTTGGCAGCAAATGCTTTCGATCGCTGCCCTCGATGATAGAACAAAAGTTTTGTTTACATTTTGTTTTGTAAACAAAGAGAAATTCTACATACATAAAAAAAAGGCACTTGAAGAAAAAATGAAATTAAAAATTTTAAAACTGTTGAAAATATAAATTAATAAATAATAATAGTTTGTGCAGTCACTATTAATAAATTTCGTTTTAATTTTTACGAAAGCCTTTAAGGACTTTTATAAAGCTATCAGATTTTTGAATCGAAAATTATCGGAGCATAAATAAAAAGTAAGCAATTAAAATAAAATAGTAATAATTATATCCAGGTGCGTAAAGATATATTTGTGTATAGGAAACTATATTATGAATAATATATATTACTTTAATATAATTGTCTAAGCTGTATCCTTTAAGTTCCTTGATCCATAATCTCGAAAGCTTTATTTTAGTAAACTTTATCTTAAGAAAATAAATATCAATAAATTCAAACTGAACCCAAATCATATTAAAAGATAAATCTTTTAAAATTTCAGAGCTAGAACTTATTAGCTAAAAGCGCTTTTTTGCTATGATCACAATTTAACCTTCAAGTAATTATTGATTTTCTCACAGTGCATGTTCATATAGATGGCTGGATAGATGGCCGCGATGTATATCTGTGTTTTGAGCAATCGAACACGACCACGACGACATGTTGCATTCTAATGGCCCCGGGCCACAACTCATCTGCTTCTGCTCCCACTGCCGCCTCCTTTTCCGCCTCTGTTGATCATGTTCATTAATTAATGATCAGTCGTCGTCCGTTGTTGCATTCGGATCTTTATTGTGGCCCATACATACCCTCTATATGTATTCATTTTTATGATGACCAAGCGTTGTGCTCCGTTTTGAGCGTATAATTTATGACATTTTATTGTGTGGCAAACGCGAATGTGGAGTCGCAGTGGGATCGGATCCACCCGATGATCGTCTGGTTATTAGTTCGTTTTGGCCCAGAGCAAGGGTCACTGAATTACTTAGTAATAAAGGATTAAACGATTTGAATATTATAAAGACTATTTCTTTGGTCACTTTGTATTATTTTAATTATTTTTACGGAATTTAATGTCTTTATTATTAAGCATTTTATAGATACATGTAGTGTAAGTTATTGAAATCTTAAAAATTATTTTTGTTTGCCAATATTGTGTATTGAAAAAATTCAAATATATTTTTATCCTTCATTTAGGGACTTATAATTTATTTTTTTATCAGCTCCACTTATTAATTTATTGATTACAGAATCCCCTGAATTTATTTTCATCTCCAGAACTTTATTCATAATTCCTAATTTATTCCCATTGCCTAACCCAAATCCCTTCTAATAACTTCCCATTTAAAGATCCCATCCCAGTCATCCTCCTCCCGCTCCCCCTCCAGCCACCTGGCAAAAACCCATAGATCACAATAAAGATCTCGGTAACTGTCATGGATTACCATACAGTAGTAGTTGTTGAATCTTCGTCGCTGTTCGCCACATTAAACCTCAAAAGTAGACAACAAAAATAACAACATAAAAAAAATAAAAAAAATCGAAATTGATTGTTGTTGTTGGTGGTGGTGGTGGTGGTGGTGGTGGTGGTGCACTCAAAAGATAGATTGCTCATAGATTTTCGAGGTAGAAAAAAAAAAAGGGAAAATAAAATCGTGTTACAACAACAGGAACGATACGGGTTACCAAATGGGCAACGAAACGAAAGAAAAAACGAAGGCAGCCGAGAAGAGAAAGAGCTGAAAAACTGTTGTAAAACGCATTTTGACTGACAGGTACCCATAGGTCTTGAGCGGACGGATCCGGACCACGGACGGACCTTCTTCAGGGGCCCAGCTGAAACCCCTCAATTTGATTGCACGAGTCTGAAAATCCAGAGAGAGAGAGAAGAGAGAGGGGGAAGCCCCTTATGGAAGGAGACCGAGTATTGTAGACAGTGCAGCCGATCTATCGATTAGAAAATAAATAAAATAAAATGGATATACTTTGATCCCACAGTTACTTATTTTAAGAAATAATATATTTTTTTTAATGCATTATTAAGCGAAAGAACAACAATGGATCACCAAACTGTTTTTAAACTCAATATTCTATTAATATATATAATTCAATCTTCTTTAAGTACATAAAAGTCTTAAAACACTGCTTTAAATATGAATTTGTAATATATATTAATATAATGAATAATATATCTTAATTATTAATAGAAAAACGGTTTCTAAAAGAGATCAATACAAAGATATACTCGTATATTTTGCACAGCCAAATTTTATTCATATTTTTAATGTAAATACTTCGCTTGCTCATTTAAAATATTTTATCTATTTATTTTATATATTAAAATCCAGCTTGATTTCCCTAGAAAATAGCCAAATTATCGGCACTCAAACAGGGTGAGTGAGTGAGTGAGTGAGTGAGTCGGGGTGCTGAGACGTTGGCTCAATTTGAAAATCGACAAAACGTGCAACTCACATGTCATACACGCTTACGACGTCCGACTGAGCGACAGCGATCCCCGCCAGATCCCTCTCCTCTGATCTTAACTCCCTTTCAAAGGGGACAACAGCTGGACGTCTGCTCTGTGGTGTGCGTGCGTGCGAGTATCTGTGTGCCTTGGAAACCTCAGCTCTGGGACTCGGATGTACCTCGACTATTCTTCTTGAACTCTGGGATCGGGTCTATAGGCTCTGGTTCATCCACGCACTCTGACTGACACCATCCATCGACCTTTTGGCAAGGCGTCTGAAAGGAAGGGAATACTTATTCTTATAAAAGGAAAAGGAAGAATGACACTAAAGAGAGAGCCTTGCCAAAATAATATATGGTTATAAATTATAGTTGGTTAACTGAAATATAAATAAATATAAATAAATAAATGATTTAGGACTTAAAGCTAAGATAGAATAAGCTTAGCTTGAGGTGAGGAGACTCTAAAGATACAGCCCCTGGTTGAAACTTGCTGTTTTTTTTTATTCTGTGGTTAAAGATTTATTCACCTTTAAGCGTTTTCTGTTGAGTCGAGTTCGCTTTGTCTTTTCATTGGTTTTTGCCTAGGGTCTGATTTTAATTTTCCTTTTCTTTGTTTGATGCGTGTGTTGGAGTACATTTTGAGCTGATATTGAACACCTTTATGCCCTTAGAATCAGCATAATGAGTTCCCCAAGCCAAGCTTAAATGAAACCAGATTCTAATGGGCTTTGGGATTATTACTTTTTTATGTACTCGTAGTTTAAAAGATCGTTAAGAGTTGTTCTGCCAAAAATTGAGGTACATTTTTGGGAGCTTAAATTAAAGATGATTGGATTTTCCTTCAAGTCTTTAGGAAGATTTTCAAGTACATAAAGTGTCATTCCTATTTCATTTAAAAAAACTTCTTTTATTTTTATATTATATTAAATATTTTCTTATTACCGTTGTATCATTTATTTAAAAATAAAAAATCTTAAAAATGCTGAGATAATGTATAAATAAAAGTAAGGGCAAAGTGCTTTAAGTTAAGGTAAACAAATCCTGGGATCTTCTAAATTATTATAATTTCTTAAGGATTTAATACAGATTAATGACTTGATTATGTTATCCCTATATTTGTATTACTTTTTGCTTTAATTTTAGCATAAACAAGCGAAGTGTTCTCCTTTTCCTATCCCCAAATTGCATCGCGAAACAAGCTCAAGGAATTAGAGCTCATTATGATCATTTTGGGCTAGTAAATAATTTCGTTCTTCGGTCAGAAGCTATTAAATCCGATTTGAAGGAAAGCCAGATCGAGAGCAGCAAATGGACTAGGACTGGGACAGTGGGGACTGGCTGGGGACGGACGAAGCTAAAATAAAAGAAAAGACGGCACGAGCGCATCAAATTAAGCGGGAAGGAGGCGGAGACCAAAGACACAAGCCAGAAGAAGACACAGCAGCGACGACAAGAGCAAACAGCAAATAAAATACATACTAAAAACCCCTAACCGATGTAATTTGATACCGAAAATCATTATGCACAAACATATACTGCCTACATATATACATATATGTATATAGAAAGAATAAACAGAGTTCCCTCTCCGAGCCAGATAAAGAACGAACCCAAGACGACGACGACGACGACGACTAATTGCCATCAATTTTTTGCATAAATCTTGGCAATATTATGCATGCAAGTCCACGGGAGATGAGGGGTTTTCTTTTAGAGGATCAGAACATGGCACAGTTAAATGCCCCAACGACACCGCACCCCACTTCAGGATTGCCCACAGAACTGCTACTCGGAGGAAGGGGAGGTCGTGTATGGTTAACCAATCAAAAGGTTCTTCAACCCATCCAACCCAGGGGTCTGGTTCTCGGTCTTCCCGATCTACGTAGCTTAGCCATTGCTAAAGTGGCACGATCACCAACATCATTATCATATATATACAAATATATACGGATATAGGTATATGTACCCATATCCATGCAAACGACAATGGGCCACAAAGCCAGCGTGTTGCCAAATCAAATAGAAAACAAGGAAGAAACCGAGTTGTTCCATGGCGAAGTTAGGGATACTCTGAGGGGAAACTGTATTATAAAGATATATATACAAAATCGGTATTTATTTATTTTTATTCCCGGTACCCATAGGGTACAAGGGTATTATAAGTTAGTGCCAACCGAGAATGTATGTAACAGGCGGAAGGAGAAATCTCCAACCCTATAAAGTATATATATATTCTTGATCAGCGTCACCAGCCGAGTCGATTTAGCCATGTCCGTCTGTCCGTCTGTCCGTCTGTCCGTCCGTGTGAAACAACAGATCTCAGAGACTATAAGAGCTAGAGTTACCAAATTTGGTGGCAACTTTGGAATTTGTTGCACGCAGATCAAGTTTGTTTTCAAATTTGTCCACGCCCACTTCCGCCCCCGAAAATCATAAAAACGTTATATTAGCTATATGCGTGATTTTCGGCTCAAAGTTAAAAGATACAATAAATTAATAAAATAGAAACGGACGTTTCCTGAAAACTTCAATAAAATCGGATGATAAACATGGGAGATATTAGCAATAAGGTTTGAATTTTATCACACCGCCCTAAGGTACTGCTGTTGCAAGCTGTAGCCGACAGGTGGCGCATTCGAGCCTTGGCCGTGCGATATAATGGCGCCAATGTATGTATGTACAATGCATGTATGTACAATTTTAATTTGCCTTTTAGTGTGAAGCGCAAACGTTTAGGTACCGGGTATCGCACAGTCGAGCACAACCGACTGTAGCTTTCTTACTTGTTATTTTATTAAAATGTAAAAAGTATCAGTAAGTATTTCGTTGTTCTTAGTTAGTCTTTCTTAGTTTTTCCCATTATTTAAGGTTAAGAGTCCAAGCCCTAAGGCTATTATGATCGTAATATCTTAAATGTTTAAACTCCTTTCTGGTCAAAATCTCCATTAAATTAGATATACTCCCATCAAGAGAGTACCACGAACATTTGCAGCTAGAACCCAACTTGGGGCCAAAAAGAGGAGGCTCCACGATCTCATGGGGCAAACACGATTTGAAAATTGCGTACGTAGTTCGTACATACATATATGTAAGTCCGAGGCCCAAAACCCAAGTTCATTATGTCCACGAAGGAGTCGGAATTGGAGTCGGAGAAGTCGGACTCGGATTCGGAGTGTGTGTGTGTGTGTGGTACAGCTGGGGACAAAGCCACTTCACTGTGTGTGCCACGGACCACGATCATTATGACGTACTATAAGAGTGTACCATACTTGCGGCCGAAGACAATCATGATGATCACCGTGTTGATATCGTCGTGGAGCCACAGTCACAGTCCCAGTCACAGTCCCAGTCAGAGCCAGAGCCAGAGTCAGGCTAGTCCCCAGGACAAGTTCAATGACTCTGGGCTAGAAGTTCATTGCAATCGTAGTTGGGACCGCAACCACATGGGTTTCGCCTCCTCCTGCCCCTCGGGCGATCCTCCCGCTTGGCACCGAGGAGAGCGTGTGCTGCACACTTTCTGTTTTATGCCACGGACAGGGACAGTCCCCAGGTTGAGTCCCCGAGACTCTGCCACTTTGCTACACGGAGAAAAAAAAATATTTACACTTTATATTAAATCAAGAGAAACCGCGTTATTCAGAGGGGCCACACAATATTCTGTAGATTTGAAATTAATTGAAAATATGCTCAAAAGCATGCAATAAAATATTTAGGGGTCTGAATTAATTTAAGCTATTTCAGTATTGACCGTTTTGAAATAGAACAATTGTCTAATTTATATATTTTATAGGATTATTCAGAGGTGCCTACAAAATTTCTGTAGATTTGAAATTAATTGAAAATATGCTCAAAAGTATGCAATAAAATATTTAAGGGTCCGAATTTATTTAAATTATTTCCACATTGACCGTGTTGAAATAGAACAATTATCTAATTTATATATTCTATAGGATTATTCAGAGGTGCCTACAAAATTTCTGTAGATTTGAAATTAATTGAAAATATGCTCAAAAGTATGCAATAAAATATTTAGGGGTCTGAATTTATTTAAATTATTTCCTTATTGACCGTTTAGAAATAGAACAATTGTCTAATTTATATATTCTACAGGGTTATTCAGAGGTGCCTACAAAATTTCTGTAGATTTGAAATTAATTGAAAATATGCTCAAAAGTATGCAATAAAATATTTAAGGGTCCGAATTTATTTAAAATATTTCCATATTGACCGTTTAGAAATATAACAATTGTCTAATTTATATATTCTATAGGATTTGGTGATTAATAAACCAAATCTAAAGGATCATCTTTTAAGATAGATGCAGTAATACTTTTTTTAACCACAAATTGTTGTGGAAAGGATAAAACCCTAACCTTAAGGTCAAGGAACATCAAAAATATCCTAAAATGTAAATATACAATATTATTTTTTAAATAAACTGTAATCCCTGCAATTTCTAGTATTTCTTGATAGATATTTTCCACAGTGTATAATTTTTCATCCTCATTTTTCCATCGTTTTCGTATTCCTCCCTACACTTGTCCTAGAGTTCTCTCTTCGTATTATTTGCTAGGATTAAAGGCATTAAAAGACACGAAGTGGAGGATCATGCGGAAGAAGAAGACAACGGCCGGGTAAACATGAGATAGCCCCATTGCTCTCTCTCTCTTTCTCGTTTTTCTGATGCTCGATTCTCCTTTTCTTTGAGTGTGTGAGTGCGCTGTGGCAAATAAAACATCTGTGCCGTAAAATCAAAACACAGAGGAACACGGCTTACGTACTACAAACTCGGTCCGCAAAATGTTGCGCACGTTGCGAGGGTGCATTGAACTTTTCGAGGGTATTTAGGGGAACTCTGACAATTTTGACAAGAAAATAAATTGTTATATAATATAAACATTTTTTTATTGGAGTCAATATGGAAATGTATTGGTGTGATGAAAAGTTGAGATGGAGTCTCTGGTAATGTAATAAAGTTACTATTTCAAAATAATAAAGACTAATATACTTAAAATAATTCTTAATACAACCCTTGGGAATTGTATCTAAATGAAAAAATATTTTTTTTAAGGCTTTAAAGGCTTTATCGCTATTTGCAGGATAACTTCGAAGAACTATAAAAGGATAACTTTGCTGACAAACATTTCAGTCTTACCCCTAGATGTAGGCAATATAAATTTTTACAATTATTCAAAATAATAATTTTTTAAATTAAGTTTTTTTTTATGACCCAAGAAATGTCCTTTTAATTCCAAGTTCTCTTTATTATTAAATGCTTTTATTATTCAAAACTTTTCTGTCACCCCTCGCCTGCTCCGAATCAGTTGGTTCTTCTCAGTCCTCAGTTGCAGTCTGAGTTTCTGTGGCTCCAAGGAGAACTTGCAAATTGACGTCGTGGGGCGATCGTGTGGACCCTTCAAGAAACAAGTAACATTGCCTGCTCCTCTTTTCCTTCTCTGCTTCTTCTTCTTCTGCTGGTTCTTCTCCTGTTGCCCCTTTCTCGACTCTTTCGATTTTTTCCTTTCCGCTTCTGCTGTGAAATTTATTCAGCCCAAAGAGAGACAGGGAGAGCGAGGACGAGAGCGAGAAGAAGGAGGGGAGACAGGTCGAGGATCCGTTTGAGGTTATTACACTCTCCGAAGAACGAAGCCTTTTCCTTATTCCACTTTATCTGTAGTCCCCTCTCACCCCCTTTTATTTGGTTTTATTGCAACCAACATAGGAAGGACTATAAATCCACATTAGGACCTGCTTTTTGGCGCGCTTTTTTCCAGAGGTTCAAGAAGGGGAGAAGAATCTGGAAGAATTGAAATGGTTCTTCTTATAGAAGTTTTCTTATCAACTGATAAATGTGTTAAAGGTACTTAATTGAAGGTTAATTGGGGTCAGAAATTGTCATTTACTTAGGTGTAGAATTATTATATGAACGGGATTTAAGAAGAAAAGATTTTTTGGAAATCCATTATATTCGCGACATGTTAGTAAATATAATTATTAGTAAGGTATTAGCTTAATATGTATTAAAAATGTATCAAAATGTATCAGGAGTCCTGAAATGAACCAAAGCTACAGATATTATTTCCTTTACTTAAGTTTATAATTCTAAAACTGAAGAAAATGTATTTCAAAATCGCCTGAAATATGTACTAAAGCCCGGTTCTCTGATTCTTCACCTGCAGCTCGGCAACACTGATCTTGCACGCTCTTCTAGTCTCTTCCACTCTCTTCGCGTCCAACTCATTCCGCATCCCATGGAAAATGTCCCGCTCTTAGGAAAATCTCTGAGCAACAGCTCTCTTCGTAGACTGTGTTTTTTGATTTTGTTGTTCTTCTCGATTTTCTACACACACCAACACATGTGCAGCAGCAGCAGCAGCGGCAGCGGCTACGCCTACTACAGGCTCCTCCGGTTTTGTCCGTTTTGTTTTGTTCATCTGCTTCTCGCTGATCGAGGGGTACAGTAGTCTCCCGCCAAAATTCAGTGGCGCGCTCTTTTTGTGCGTTGATCTTTTACGTTTTTGTTTTGATTTCCAGCTTCTTGTAGTAAGTGGCCCGTCTGGTGGGTTTCCACCGATTTCAGGCCGATTTCCACTGACCGAACCGGACCGAAGAACCGAAGAACAGGCGAAGAATCGGGCGCTCGCTCACTCTCTTCTCTGGTTTCTTCGGTCTCGCTGGCTCTCGACTCTCCGCATTTTCGTTTTCAATTAGGTTTAATCAAGCAAACGATCGATCATATTGACTTGTTTGGGGGCTTGAGGTGTGCGTTTCGTTTTTTTTTTTTTTTTTGCCTGCCTNTTTTTTTTTTTTTTTTTTTTTTTGCCTGCCTGCCTGGGTTATTGCTCGCTTTTCATTTTCCTGTTCTGGTTTCAGTATATATTTTTTTTGTTCGTAGTTTTGCATAAAAACTGTTGATTAACTGCCGCCTTAGGTGCTCAGCTGCTGGTTTTGGTTTGCGTTTCGATTTAGCTGGGTTCACTTGAGTTCCGATCCGTTTCGAGGGCCCCAAGGGGTGTATCAAGGTTTTTCGGTAGGGCCCTCTCCTTTTCGACCACTTCCATTTGTGACTTTATTTGGGCCATAATTTGTACGAATTGCAATTGTTATGGGTTTTTTAAGAGTTTCAGAGTCAAGCTACTTTGTGTGATTGCACAATAATCTTTCGAGAGGTACAGTGGTAGCTTTTCGAGTTATGATAATACAATATTCTTAGAGACTTTGATTTTTGGGTGTTATATCTTAAAGAAGCCTATTTATCACAGAAAATCCATTTCCTATAAAAAATATGTTTATATATGTTACTTTGTGTGATTGCACAATAATCTTTCGAGAGTTACAGTGGTAGCTTTTCGAGTTATGATAATTCAATATTCTTAGAGACTTTGATTTTAGGGTGTTATATCTTAAAGAAGCCTTTTTATCACAGAAAATTCATTTCCTATGAAAAACCCCTTGATATTATACATTATACATTCTTCCTCAAGGATCAAACTTCTATCTTGTAAACAGTTTTTTTTTTTTCATCTTCAATTAAATGCTTTATTACCTTCTTAGTTCCAGTCTCTTGTGAACATTACCTACACCCAAAAAAAAAAAACAATAGTTTGACCTTTCTACGCGTTGTCTTAAAAGTATACTCAATCAGTATAACGAGTTAAGTATAAATTTTATACTTCAAACTATCAAATGTATACTCCAAAGTTAAGTTTTTATACTCTATAGTTTCAATTGTGTATTTTTGAGTATTATTTTTATACGAACCTACATTGAAAATTCGATAACATATCGCGTTAGCTGGAATTTAGTGCTTTTCTGTTTGTCGCGTTAGTGATTATTATGAAATATTGGTGCAGATGAGTATAAAATTTATACTTTCGTGTTATTAAATTGATAAGCATCTTATTAAGAAATGTTTCATACTAAAGAGTATAGAATTCATGTAACAATCGTATAGGTTCTATGATGATTTTTGTTTGGGTGTATTACAAGAGTATTTACTGTATTAAATAACTCAAAATCTATGCCTAGCAACTTAGACCCACTTCCTACCCTATATTTTTGTCCAAAGGGTTCCGTTGGTTGGCTTTTACTTTTAACCAAACTTCGGCTAATGACCGCCAGAGGGCTTTCCGTTCGATCACGTTCTGCTACGGTTTACCAAAAGCAGCGGGAAAACAAACGGAATCATTTAGCAGCTATTGGATATGGCCTGGGTTCTCAACCAAAGTGTGTCATTTCTTTGGCTTCTAAGACCAAAGTGCCAGGCCCCTTGGCCTCCACTCCCCTCTCTGCTCCCCCGAAACCCGTTGAGTCGTCGCAGTGTAAGTGTAAATTACATCCACGGTAGCAGCAAAAGGCAGCCAAACCACTTGGACGGCGGCGGGCATTATCATTATGTTTATTACACACGCAGACATCGGGCACAACTCCTCGGCAGCAGCCATACACTTGGAAAAATAACGCAGAATTTATTACAGGTTACAGGATAATTTTTGTGTGACGCAGCTTAAATATTTCAAATATTATAAAGATAGGATAAATGTACTACTTACACATAATACCAATACTTCCGATATTCTCATTTTAATAAGATTTTTAAAATTGTATTTTTTCTTTTTTTTTATTACTTATCTGTGGGTTTCTTTACTTAGAAGCAGTGATGCTCACACAGTGTCCCCGAGGGCTCAAAGCCACTCGACTTTTGAAAAAGGCCACTCACGAAGCCAGGATAAATGTACTACGTACACATAATACCAATACTTTCGAAATTCTCATTTAAATTAGATTTTTAAAGTAGTATGATCGGTGATTTTATATTACTTTTCTTTGGTTTACTTTGCCTATAAGCAGTGATGCTCACACAGTGTCTCCGAGGGCTCAAAGCCACTCGGTTTTTCAATCAGGCAGCTCACGAAGCTTGCCGAAGATGACCGAAACAACTCCCTACCCTCTTATTACTTATTTAGGATAATAACCATATTTAGAAGGATAATTAAAATAATTTAAACATCGTTCTCCCTGTTGTTTCACAGGATCCTCTTCAGCTGTATTTTCTCTCGGTGCAGCCGCAGCGGGAGCAGCTCATACATATAGCGCAGCACTCCGATCCGATCATAATCAGGCAGTCAGGCACTCGAGTCCCCGTCCAAGGGTATGGGGGCGAGTCTCGACAAGTTGCTGGCTGCACGGAGCGATCGCGACTTGGGTTTGGCTTCACTATATTCCCTCCAAGCGCACCCCCCCACCCCCATATAATCCCCCGCACCACTCCTTCGAACCCATCACGTTTGGATGCTGCTCGGCCCGCATTTAAAGGTTGCTAGCTGTCTCGCTCCTGGCACAGACGGGGTCAAGATGATAGTGGTTAAAATTTTAAATCCCTAACTAAAGTGCTTACTGTGAAAAGTATTTTCTAAATTTAAATTTCTTGTATTTAATATTTAAGTGGCTACCTACATATGTACATAATATGCATAATTAATCTATGTTAGTTTTTATTCATTTCTAACTGGAAATTTGTTTTTAAAAATGTGTAAATTGTAATAGTAAAATCACAATTTCGATTCAGAAAAAAAAATGTTAAAAAAATATTACTTAATATATTCATCTATAGCTCTTAAAGGATATTCTTGAAATATTTAATTCTATGTTACTATTTTAGAAAGATCCCAGTAGTATTTTATTTAGTAGAATGATTTTTACAATATCATACATCATCATCATACATTATTTTTCAATATCTTTAAATGTATTAAAGTTTAGTTTATATCTATATTTCATGAATGAAAAGATTTAATTTATTCTTAAATTAAGCAAAGTGGCTACATACTTATGCATAATTAATCTATGTAAGTTTTTATTCATTTCTAACTGAAAATGGTTTGTAAAAATCTGTAAAATAAAATACCTAATATATAAGCTATAGCTCATAAAGAATATTTATTAGGTTATATTTTACTAAATTAGAAATTTCCTAGTTATATTTCCTTTCGTAGAATAATTTTTCAAAGTTGAGATGCATTTACACAAATACAAAATAAATTTATTTTAATTTTGAAAATCCTATATCCCCTATAGTTTTAACCGCAACTGTCTATATTTTCATCTCTTTTTAACTTTGGGGCTGTTTAAGTGCCGTCGACGTCGTTGAATCTTTAAAACTTGATTTTAAGTTTGTTGTGTGCGAGTGTGTGCGTGTGTAGTTTTTTTTTCTGCTGGTTTTTTATGTGCACGGCTGCTGCAGCGGCAACTGAACACCTGTGCTGGGTTCTATAGACAATATTATTATTTTTCTTCTTCTGGCTCCGCTGCTGGGGCTGCTTCGGCTGCTTCTTCTGCTTCATCGCTGCTTAACCTCATGCAATTTAATGTCATGTTTTTCGTCTTAGTTGCTGTTGTTGGTTTATTTTTTTTATGACTTAAGTGCGTGTTTAGGTTTAAAGGTTTATGTGGCCATACATATGTATGTATGTGTGTTGGCTTGCTTTTCAGCGTTTTATGTCCAGTAAATTTAGCATCTTAACCTATTTATAATGAAATGCACGCTGAGGTGTGGACTGCGGCTGGGGCATCAGGATTATTGCTCGTGTCATAATGTCCCAGAATTTATGGGGCCCATTAAAGCACAGTTACCGGGATTTTAGGCCCATCAAAACGGGCTAGATAATTGCAGTCGCCGTAAAAGACGAGCATCAAAATCAGAGCCGATATTTCTAAGCAAATATCAGCTCAGCCCATAAACTGACGCCCCGAGATGATTTACCGATTCACAAACACAAATTAACACAAGCCCAAATTGATACAATATTATGCTAAGTTTTATGCCCAAAGCGATCACTTTAATAGAGATAAACAAACAATGGCGGGAATACTCTTTGGAATCCTATGAAAATTGCTTTAGTTTTTAGATAAAATAGAAGATAAATTTAATGGCTTATAATTTGAGTTTAAAATTGATTTTTCAAGAAATATTTAATAGGAGTAAAGTAAATATTTTTAAGAATTATTAAATATATTTTTGCTGTTTGAGATTGCTCTACTTAATACTTAGACTTAAAGCTGAGTTAAGAGTAAAACTCCTTGACGACTTCCTGAAGTATTATTTGTTATCCTTACGTTAACTATTGATATATAATTTTTTTAAATATATTTGTATTAATTTAGATTGGTAAACTAATATACCACATTCCCTTTAGAGTATAAACATAATTTATATAAAATACACAAAATAAACATGAGTTGGCTCGGAGTGTAAGACAAGTTGTAACCAGAGACAATTCGAAATTTATGCGTGATGGCTGTTGGTTTGGTTAACAAGCGGGCTACCGATTCGACTCTGGGTCGATGATATCGATAGCTGAGCAGCATAGCTAATTAGCTTTATTGGAAATTTATAAGACAAACACACACACAGGGAACAGGGAACAAAACGACGAGTGGTAATTAGTAAATATGAACATGCTTTTGCGGTAACTAAGAAACCAAATAATGTGGGTTAATGCAACTTTAATAAAAGTTTATGGTTGCAATTTATGGAAATACCATTGCGGTGCCATTAATATTACAAGTTTTATTTTACAGGAACCATAAAAAAATGAGCATAAAATCAAAGTCCAAAATAAATATAATAAAAATATAAACTCGCATAATTTCGAAACCAATAAAAATACAAATAAACCCATATTCCTTAAATAGAAGTTGACTTAACAATTTGCTGCAAAACAAACCGCCCAAAATTGGTATTAAATTATTCAAGATTTTCATAAACCCGCTAACTAATCACAGCAAATGAACAAAAACCAACAAAAGGGTCCCCAAACTAACAAAGCGCATTCAATCAACATAACGCAAATAACAACAAAAAAGCAGGAAAAAAGCAACCCACAGTTGCAAGTCATAATAAAAACTACAACAAAGCCCACAAACCAAAACAAATACAATGGGACTTTGGAAAGGGAGGAGAAGATGGGTACACTACTAAAAATTATACTTATTGCAGTAACTGTGTCTAGAAGAAAAAAATAAGAGATCAATGCAGAACATAAATCAACTCTAGCTCTTTATTTATTTTTGGAATACCTTAATGACTTTTTGAAATGATTTAATTATATAATTAGAGGCTTTCTTATGGAGATATGAGACTGGGTTGGTTCTTGTTATTAATATTATTAATATAATTTCCTAACCGAATGGCAACTTGGCTTAAAAATATGAAAGGTAATAAGAGTCCATAGAGGCATCCGGAAAATAAGTTGGGATTATTATATCTTACATGAATGAGACTTTTTAAATAAATCTCTAAAAATATATTAATGATTTAATTATATAATAAGAGGGTTTCTTATGGAGATATGAGACTGGGTTGGTTCTTGTAAATATTAATATAATTTCCTTACCGAATGGCAACTTTGCTGAAAAATATGAAAGGTAATTAGGGTCCATAGAGGCATCCGGAAAATAAGTTAGGATTATTATATCTTAAATGAATGGGACTTTTTAAATAAATCCCTAAAAATATATCAATACTTAGTTGTAGACTTGAAAAAGCTTAGAAATAAGCGCTAATTAATCTAATTGCTAATTTTAGTTTTTACCTATTAGCTGGAACCCATAAATACTTGGATCACTTTCGGCCCAGTGTAGCTGCAAAAACACTTTTCAGCCCAACAACAGCAGCTACTGGGCATACGCCAAAAAGGAGGCGACCGTCGACCACGCCCCTAAGCAAATAGACCGCGGAGAGTTCCAATATGACAAAGCCTCTTTCGTCTTCGTCTCGAGATCTTTAGCTAGCTGATCTTCAGCTTCCTCATCATCATCATCATCATAGTCATCATGACGATCTTCAACTCAACTTCACGCCGCAAGTCAAAATGCAATTAAGCGCAGCTACTGGACGAGCCTCAATGGTCGGGGAACATGGGGCCCGAGCTTGGGCTCTATAAACAGGGAGGCTGACGATGACTACGTTGTAACTATCAAGCCAGCAGATTGTCAGAGACACATAAAGAAAGATATAGTGGAGGAAGCGGGGCTTGGGGGTTGGGACTGGGACTGAGACTGGGAATGGGAATGGGAGGCCCAATGCACTTGGGGCGTTGATGGTTCGGGCGGAGTTGCGCACACACAGATGGATAGAAAAAGATACAAACGTACAGAGGAGATACATATATGTATAGGTACGTGTATCTGTACGTGCACAACAAAACTCGATTTCAGTTTAAGACGCAGTAAAAAGTTGTAATGCAGCTTAAGACGGCAGCGCAGCCGCCTTAAACATAGAGGAAGGAAAAGAACTGAACGAAACAGAAAATACAACAACGAAAGATACAACAACAAAAGATACAACAACGAAAGATACAACAATGACTACAACAACAACATGAAACAGGTACAACAACAACCACAGATACACCAACAAAAGATACAATAACAACAAGGAGAGATATAACAACAAAAGATACAACAACATATAGCCCAACAACAACAACAACAGCAAGAGATACAACAAGCATACAAAATAAAAGCTTTTGTACTGGAAGTGGCAATTACACGCAACAAAATTAGGGGTTCGTGGTCCCCGGCCATAATTTGATATATGAAATTTAACGATTTAGAAGGGGAATGGGGTTGGAGGAGGTTGATGGGTCAGCCAACTAGTAGCTGGTTAGTTATTAAAAAAGGCCAAAAGAGAAATTGTTGTAGATCAATCAGTGTAAACAAATTGAAATTGGGTTGGGCACAAAAACAAAGTAGTACATTGTAAGCGAAAATCAATCGTAGACTTGGGTTTTTTAATTAAAAAATAAAACAAAAATGTAAAACTCTTAGACTTTGCAATACTAAGTTTCTGTCCCTTTTTAATGATTTTTTATTATGTCTCAACTAAAACTTAATTTGGAATTAGGAATATAAAAGAGTGCTCAGTAGAAATTTCATATAAAGTTTTAGGTTCAATTGATTATGGATATATTTATAATTATTACCAAATGCCATAACGTCTCTTCAAAAAAATAGTGTATACTTAAAGTAATAATTCTAAGTTTTAATATATAATAAATCAAAGAAAAATATTTATTTTAAAAAATATTACCAATTTAATTATTACCAATTAAAAGAGGGTTACACTCTGTAAGTGTAACACTCTGTAAGTGTAACCCTCTTTTAATATTCCAATAATTCCTTTTAAATTGGTAATATTTTTTAAAATAAAGTCTGAAGTCTGTAATTCTTTCAATACATATTTTTTTTAATCTTCTGATTATAATCAGAAATAATTATAATTATAAATAATTGAATAATTTTTTTATATAAACTTGATAGCCCAATATATTAGGAACTTATAATAGTATTTCCCTTAGTGTACTGAACTGCCAGCCGCAACAAAAAAGGTTCTTAAAGAGCTTTATGCATCGTCGTCGTCGTCGTCTTCTCCGTCCGATCTGTCCGCTGTCCGCTGTCCGTTGTGTCCGTTGCGTCCGTTCCGTCCGTAATGTCCGTAAAGTCCGCACTATGCGCCGAGCAAACCGGTCCAATATCGGAGGAGTCCCAGTGTGTGCTGTTGATTTGTGGCGCGTCGATGTTGCACTGTACAGTGTACACCCTGCAGCGTTGCAGCTGCACTCCACACTCCACGGACAAACGACGGACGGATAGTGGGACCTGCAAGTAGGCGGTGGGTTCGATGGCGGGGAGGGGAGGGGAAGGGGGAGGGGGATTGGGGCAAAAGGGAGCCCAGCGTTGGGCTGGGGGACTCGAACATCTTGTTGCTGCTGTTATTATGACGCTCGAGCAGCTACTGTGCACTGCTTAACGATCTTTTGCCCGATCATGCTGCAACAACAAACCAAATCCAAAAGCTCTTACAAACGGGCACGTTTTTTAAGATACCCTGTAGTTTTGGGGAAGGGGAATGATTATTTGTAGCATATAAAACTAGGTAGAGAATATTTAGCTAAATAGATATGTAATAAGAAGCAAACTCATTTAAAAGCGGTACATACATAGAAATTTAAATACAACTTAGACTTAAGCTTACATTTCTGTTAAATAGGGAAACATGGTTTTTATATTACTGGCACCTTTGCTAATTTATTTTACATTTTAAAATCCAGTTGTTGTTTAAATAACCTGCTTTATTATTATGACTTTGTCAATATTTATTAGTTTTTAATTGCAAATCTAGTAAAATATGTATTAAAAACCCATTTAAATGGTAACACCAAGTTGTTACATTCCTGCTTTATGTTCTCTGCTTTTGTTTGGTGCATTGTTTTTATTATTGCTGGCTGGCTACCGTTTGTGGATCGCTTTGGAAACGCTTTTTGGCTCATTGTCAATGTCGCTGCCTCTGGGGCACACGAGTTGAGCTCGGATCTCCATCCAGCGATCGGAGCGGAGTGGAGCGGTGATCGAGAGGCAATGGGGATCTATATAAAGAAGAGATCGCCGCATGATTCATTTGTCGTGCTTTTGACGTTCATAACATTGATTCGAGCAATTGCGAATGCAAATCAGCACTTGGCCATGATTATGGTTTAAGTACGGTCTGATCCAAAAGGTTTTAAGTTCTCAGTTCTAGGCTGCACAGGAAGAAATTCAATTAAATTATAAATTAATTAATAGAATTAATTTGCCTTATTTATTAAAGGGTAGTTACTCCATAGATTTTCTAATCGATTATTACTTAATAGGTGGAATTCTAATACATTTTTTCAACACACTTTAAGGTAACTAAGATTGGTCTTAATGCCATTTTGAAATAACAATTTTTCCCTGTGTTTTTCGAGTTTAATAAAACCCTCAATTATTTTTCTTGTAGCCAGAGTTTCCACCCACTTGGAAGTTAATCTATGGAAAATGAGCCGTGATTAAAATGCTTTGCCCATATATTTGCTTTCGGTCAAACTCTGCTTAAACTTTGACTTGGCGAATGCAATTCTTATTGGGCCCCCCAGGGGGTGTGCCCCATTACGATTTCAATTTGATTTCAAGGATGGTATTGCTAATGAACAAATGGTGGAAAAAAATAACCAACTGACCCTGAGACGTTGCTGTAGCATCGCCAGATAATCGCAATTATGTGGAATGGTCAAGGTTGGGCCAAGCGACATCTGGTCTTCTGAGCCAACAAACTCGATTCCATTTATTGACTCTGGGAAATTTAAGTAGCCAAACAGAGGCAAATGTTCTGGGCAAATAATAGCAGAGGCAGATATCGTATGGAGGGTTTTAAGGTTGGTTCTAAGCAAATAGAAAGGCACTTTACACTTTACACTAAAAGTGGAAAGTGGCAGTGCTTATCTTGAGTAAATTCTGAAGGAAAGAAAGACGATTTCACGGTTGGGGCTTAGGTGATGGTGATGGATGAGAGTGATCGACAATGGAAATTATGGAGGTGCGATAACCCTATAACCTTATAGGGTTTTTGAGAGAGGATAAAACAAAAAACAATGTACTTAGAAAATAAATATAATAATAAAATGGATATAGGGATAAAACAATCTTAAAGTTGAATTGTAACTTTCAATTTTATTGCAATTAATAAAATTTTATTTTAGTAAATTATATTTTTAAAATATATTTAGTTGTTTATAACCATTTCTGTGTTTATCTTTATCCCATTGCTGGAGTACTTTTATGATATAATCAAACAAATATATAACCTTAGTTAAAGCACATGCCAAAACCCCATATTAGAACATTTTTAATGCCCATATTTAATACAAACTTCAAGATTCCGATCTAGCGTGCAACTAAGTATGCACTTCTGCCCCTATAAATCAGGGGTCCGCACGGCCCTATCCCGCGGGATAGGATTTTTCTCAGTCGGCGTCGCTGCCGCTCACGCATAGTATGCACAAAAGAGAACAGAAGAATCAGTGAAGACTAATTGTAATTATGTGTCTAAATTTAGCTTTTTTTAGCTTTAAATAGCTAGTTTTTAGGTTATAGCTAATTTTGTTGCCATATAACAATATATTTTAGCTGTTTATTTTCTCATATCTAACCATAGAGTGTTCGATGTTCACTCATACAAATGCAATGTTGGCATTTGACTGTAGTGGTGCGGACCCCTGCTATAAATAGTCCCTGTCCCTTTTGTCACGCCTTCATTTTGATTGATCATATCCACGCGATCACTAAAAATAGCCGCGCGCGTACTAGTGCCCGTCCTGGGATCGTACTGTACCGCGGCAATAATACAAGTACTACATAGTACAAGTATGTAGGTACTCCGCAATCTCTAACTGGGCAGAGGAGCAGGGCAGCCATCGCCGCGGCCAGAAACCAGATTAAACCGCAGATGCGCTGTCAAAGTGACAGGGGCCACGAGGAACGACTTGATTGCCCAGGTGACCAGGGCCAGGAACGGATCTGAACCGAGGAACCCCAATGCCTGATCCCCTCGCATGGGGTTCTGGAAAAGGAGCTGGCAACGACAACAACGTTCAACGTTCTAATGAACCCAAAAAGATTTTACGCGCCAAAGACTTTTTTCACGTCGTCCGAGTATCCACAAGATACGCTCATAGTAAAACTGCAAAAAAAAACCTACAAGATAGAGGAGTTAGATGTGGGGATCGATCGGGGAATACCCTGGGAAAATGTACTTTGAAATATAAGAAAAATAAATAATAAATTTCAAATATTAATTTATGAATAAAATATTTATGTGAGCTAAATCAATAAATAAAAATTACTTTCGTAACTTGCAAAGTTAATTCTTAGATTATTTTATATAAACTTCAGTTGAATTAAATTTTTAAAATTAGGTTCGTGAGGAAATTAGAATTTCTAAATATTCTGGTCTTTGTTAAAATGAATTATATAATTTAATAAAGTCTTAAGAGGTGTTTTAATACATCTTTAAGTTTGGTTTCAACATATAATTTGTTGTTTTAATAAGTTGATGAATATGAAAGTTCTATAGTTAATGTTTGAAGACAGTAAATATCTTTAAATATTAATATTATAATTATAATTATATTATTATTAATCTCTCTAAGTTTTATAGGGTATAAAATAAACTCAGCAAAGAAAAGAAAAGAGCCACGAGAGCCTCACGTAGTGCCTGCCTTTTCTCTGTTTTGATACGATATAAAATTAAAGACCTAATGAAGTGGAGGCAGCGACAACGCAGAGATAAATATGCACAACAAAAATAAAGAAACAAAACTAAATAAAAAACAAAAAGAAACACAATAAATAAAAAAATCAACAACTAGAGAACTCGTTTGACCAGTAACCGCCAGTTGTTTGGGGCAAGAATCATCATAATTTTTACTATCAACTTGCAACATTGGGACACATGCGACGTCCGTCGATTCCTCCGTCGATTGCGTGTGCCCCGCCCCCTTCTTGCCCTTCTCCTCCTCCGCCCACGCCCCCTTGAGCGAGAACGAGACAAAACAACAACATATAGAAATGATATGAAAACAGGTCATTGCCTTAATGGATCTTGACTCGCCTCCGCCGCACTTCCAGATACAGATACGAATATATCTGGCAGCACGTTGGTGTGGATGCAAACGAAGACTGCGAAAGGAACGAAGCGATACGAAACGAAACGAGAAACGCTGCCTGCATACATAACTAAAGAAGAAGAAAAAAAAAAATATTACAAAACTAAAAACGAGGAAGGCACACTCACACACACACACACAGCCTGGAAAATCAACGATAAAGATTTAAGCAAATAATCAAATGCATAAACAAGAAAAGGGGGAAAAATCATAATATTGCCGAAGAAAGCCACGAGGAAATGCTCTTTCGGGAAGAATTGATGGAAAAGGAAATAAAATTAAGAATAAGAGTTTTGAAAAGTAAATAAAATAATTAATTAATAGAAATTAAGCACACAAAATCGTATATTAAAATAGGAATCAAAACATCCTTTAAATATATTTATTTAAATTTTTAATGGGATGTATTTATATAAATTAGAGCTTAAAATATTTAAAAAAAATACTTTCCTAAATAATATTTGTATTTTATTAAGCCTATAATATCGTAATATTTTTTATTTTAATAAATAAAATGTTAAACCCCCCAATACCCTTTCCTAAGCAGCAAACCGATGCACTCCATTGGCTTCTGCGACACTTGAGCAAAGATTGAAGTGCGATCGACCTGGAGGAGAAGGAGAAGAAGGATGAGCACTGGAAGGGGCTAACAAGAAGGGCTCTATGTATACTCTAAAAATCGTACACAATTCAGATTTATTGTTAAGGCTACAGAGAGAACAAACTGACGGGAATCTGTGAGGAACCGAGAGTAAATTGGGTTAAAAGTACAATTGTCATTTAGACTCTAATTGGAGGCGTGTGCGGACCAGTCCGCTGATTGGATTTAAGTCCCCTAACTCTGTCACTTGGCCACAGGCCACAAACAAATCAATTTCAATCCACAAACCAACATATACAAGTATATATAGAGATATATGGTTGTATATATAACTCTTGTACAATGGGCTACTGTTTGGGTTTTGGCCAGCTGCTAAAGCTGCACAGGAAAAAAATTCAAGATTAAACCTCTATTACCTCTAATTCTTTAAATTTAATATAAGAAGACCTCAAATTAAATTTTTTTAAGTTTAAGGTACCAGTTTGATCTGTAAATATTTATAAACCCCAAGTACCTTTAATAAATTCTTATTGTAAAATCATATTTTTCAAGTGCTTTTGGCTTTGACCAACTCTCAGCTTGACGCGTGCCCGCCTGGAGCTTTTAATGCTGGCCGAGCAGGATCTTGGGATCTAGAATTGGCCTTTCCAGTACAGTGCCGCCGCCTTTTGCCAGCTGTCGCGGCCCCGTCGCCGCTCTCCTCCCCCTTTTTGTGGGCACCGGTGATCCGGTGCCACTTGATCTGCTCCTTGCTCCTCCAGCAGCAGCAGCAGCAGCAGCAGCAACAGCCGGCAGCCAGCAGCCAATACTCGCAGATAGATAAGCTACCCAACTGCTGCTCGCAGCTCTCAGCTCTCAGCTCGCATCTCGAGTTTGCTTATGTAACACTAGACGAAGACGACTCCTCCTCGGCTTTCCGCCGGAGGGCACATCGACTGGTTGGAGGAGCACGTTGCTGGAGCTCGTTGCTGGCTCTCGTGCTGGCGTGCTGCCTTTTTGATAAATTGAGTTCCCCCAGGAGCGGAGTTTTAGAAGAAAGGGGTTAAGCTCTAGGAGTAAACTCCATGATTGTATGAATTTTACCATATATTAATTTTTATTGCATTAAATTGAAAGATTATAGTTTATAAAGTAGGAGTAATAGTTAAGATATTTTGAGAATAATTTCTTGGAGCTTAGCTTAAGTCTTTAAGTTTAACGAGTGTTTCATTATAATTATGGCATCTTTATTTAGTACAATTTTGTTGATATGATTTAAATTTCTATTACTTAATATTTTGGATTTTTATATATATATATATGAAAGTGCAAAAGAAAAATTAATTTTAATTCAATTTAAAATGTGTCAAAAAATTTCGATATCAATTAAAATGTAACACAGAAATCGTAAGGCTTTTGAAATCCTTAATGAAGGTGTCTGAAAGTGTCCAACAAAATGTTTAGGGTACCAAATTTAGTTTAAATTGATTTTTTATTTACGATGTAATATTTTGAAGATTTATTTTAAACACCATTTAAAGGAATTTCATAGCCCTAGTGATATCTGTGGCACCCCCAAAATATTTGTTAAAAGTTAGAACATGTTGTAGTATCCTTTTCTATATAATTTTAACAGACTTAAAATCTTTATCAATTTCTTAAGAATTCTACATAATATTTTGCCTTTTTAATTATTTAATTCCCATACAGAGTAAACCCCCTTTTTCTAGCCTCAACCGCTCCGCGGCTTACGCAACAGCTGTCAGCAATAGGTTCAATTGTATTTTTAGCATTGCGCCTTGGTTAAGTAGGCATTTGCCTCAGAGCCTTGGTGTCGAGGTGGGGCCGGGCTGCCAGGAGGGGGAGGCAGGCGCAAGTGCACGGGGCAATAATTTATTTGCAGAACAGCCTTTTGATGGAGCAACAGCAACAGCAGCCCAGGCAACAGCAGCAGCAGAAGAGCAACAACTAGAAGTGCAGCAAGTGGCGGACACACTGGGGGCAGGAATAAAAAAGTTGTACTAGGAAATAATAAATTATAGATATTAAGCAGAGGAGTCGACTGTTTGATATCTGCTAGGCAATAAACAAGCGCCAGAGTTAATTTAAATGGGAGCTAGCAGATACATGTGGTTTAAGGAACAATTAAAAAGGTTCTTTTGAAAGAAATAAGCATTAAAAATACTTGCAAAAGCTTAGCCAGCCAAAAGTGCTTCAAAAGAATATTATTAATAGTTTTATCAACTAATAATTACTAGAATTATGTTACAAGAACTTCAATAAAAAACCCAATGGCCATCGAATAAAAATAATACTGCCCAGTTATTAATTTCAAACTAAATAAATAAAATAAAGAAAAGAAATACAAAGTTAGCACTACAATTAAGTGTAGTTTATTTGTTATTTAAGCATAAACTTGTATTTATTTTAATGAATTAATTGTGTATTGCATCGGGTAATTTTATAGGACAACTTTTCCGCTTTTATATACCCAAACACACCCATCAGGAGGGTGTCCATACATTGTCACAGAAGCTGGGGCGTTTCTGGGTCTGCCCTGGGGGCTGGAGCAGATGGACCCGACGGAGCCGATGGACCCGATGGAGGAGCGACAAGTGCAGCGATGCCTGATTACACACATTTGAGTGGCGTGCTGGAAAATCTTGTGCCGGCCAAACTCCCTCTTTTCAGGAAAAGAATTACATTTAATGTGGCCCCAGGGCAACTGGAGGAGCGCTCGTTCGTTCTCTGGACTGGACCCGGACCCCGGGACGTGAACCGAAATTATCTAATTTGCAAAAGTTATTGCGATTAATTGGGCGTAATTATTGCGTGTCGTTAGCCGGAGCTAAATGGCGCCTTTTATGCAGCCATCGTAATTATTTTTCTCTCCTGCATTTTCCCTAACCCTAACCCTTCCCGCCTTCCCCTGACCACTTGTCAATTTTAATTGATTGTTAATCTGGGCAGGAGCCTGATCTTGACTCTCCTGCAAGTCTGCCCCTTCGATGGGGTTAATCTTATAACGCAGCAAGTTAATTGTATTAAATACGCTCCGCGGCATTGTTGTCTTCGTTTCTTTATTTTTCCAACAGATTCAGCAGTTCAGCCGGAGTTAATGAACCATTGATGATCAAGGATAAGCACCAGTATTGTGGACATGGCAATTAGTTCGGGCTGGATTCGCTTTTTGTTTTGCTTGGCTCTTCATTGTGGCGATATCTAAATATAGACGACGGCGAGGGGCCCATAAAAATCTGTATGGCTTGATATGTGAAGCTGCCGACATAAGCCAATTTATTGCTGATAATTGCAAATACAATGCGGGAAAGTGATATAAGATTCGGTTCTTAAATTGTGAAATATTAAACGAATATGGCGAAATTACATTCACTGTGAAATTTAACTTAAGAGCGAATATATATATGAGTTAAAGTTCATAATATTATAAAGGATTGCCGAATTAACTATTATTTTATTTTATGATATAATTTTACTGTAGTGATTTTACTATTATAAGTATACAGTCTTAAGCTTACTATCCACATTGTATTCTGTTGATCCCTTTAGCCCATTGGGATTGAAATTTAATTGTAAACATTTACTTGCTAATTGGATTTTAATTGAGGAACACAAATTAAACAAAGACTTTTAGTTCCACAAAAAGAACTTTTGTAAAGCAAATAAAACATGTATTACTGACTTTTTAATATTTTGTGATATTATAAATTCAATACGTTTTTATTTTGTAGAATTAAATTATTTTATCCTATATAACTTTATATGTTTTATATATATTTTTATATTTTGTAAGGATTTATTCCTAATAACTTTCTAATACTTGTAGCGCTTTGCAAGCATTTGCAATAATTTTAAATTAAATAAAATTTTTTGTTTGGTTTATTAATTATTATATTATTAACGCTACGAATTACCTAAAGTGATAATAATTTTAATTTTAATTTAAGAACAATTATAGTATTCTTATTTTGTCTCATACAATAATTGATTTCTTTTAGATCAATATATAAAATGTTTTAGTATATAAACTTATTTATATTATTCTTTTTCTTTACGTGAAACAAATCCCTTGGTTTTCATCATTTATTTAACATGTCTGAGTTGTTAATTGATTAATTAAATTCGTTTAGAATTTCTATTTATCTGTTTCACATCCCAAAAAAGATCTTAGAAGTGAAAAATCAGCGTATACCCTCTCTAAGATCCCAAATTTGGAAACCAAAAAAACATCCAGTGTGGGTGTAGCCCAAGGTTCCACCTCCTTGTCACTCAACTGACTTGCTTTACATTTGTCTCGGACCGCTCTTGTGATTGTTATTAATGATGGACATAAATCAATTGCCCGTGGAGTGGCTCAATATGTTAGCCGAAAGGTTCTCCCACCTCACGTATCTGACCAGACGGGGCCCAGGTTCGGGCTTGAGCCGAGCCGGGGCCGGCCAGTCAATTATGCCAATTGCTGGCCCCAAAAAATGTATCTACGCGCACATGTGCGCCGAGATACAGATGCATTCGTATCCGTATGTCCGTGTGCAACGGTTATTCGGTGCTGCGCATGCGCACCACATGAGGTCTAATAAAAATTAAGCGCGTGTTGCATTTGTTATTGTCAATGTTGTCCGTGGTTGTTTTTGCTGTTGTTGCTCGTTGTTCGCTGGCCACTTGACCAACAAACGAAACAACACGTACAAAGTTTGACGCGTGACGTGGTTGGCAAACAACACTAACCAACAGGAAAACAAAACCTTAAATAATAATAATATTAATATTTTGTAAGGATCTAATTAGGAAATTAAATCACTTAATATTTCATAAATAAAACAATGCCTAAATGCTCATTTATTAATATATCGGACAGAAAACTATAAGTTAAAATAAAATATTTATTGTCTGTCCAGCGATGGCTTTTTAGATATTATAACAATAAAGATTTTATGCAATTAGGCAGGATAAATAAATATACAAATTTAACTATCGGTTAATATAGCGGATATTGAGAAGCACAAACTATATTTAGGATCAGTTTAACTAAACGTTAGGTTAGAACTATAAGCAAAATTAAAATGCTATGAATACAATTTAAAATAAAAATAACACCATAAAAGAAGCTTGCATTTTGTATCTTACTTTTTACTACTTTATACCTTTCGCGAACAATTTATTTAAGTTTTGAACTTCACTTTTTACTTTTTCTAGATACAAGACCATTTAATTATTTCTCACTTTTTTTAAATTGAAAATAATTTATGTAGGCCAATGCTGGTTGGCACTGCCACTTGTGGCACGAATACACAACGACTGCACACTAACACAAGGGCAACAACTTTCGCATTAGGCCAAGCCAACAGCAACAACAGGCCACAAATTTGTTGTAACCTGCCACGGAAGCCGCGACGCGACGCCTTCTTGAATTGGCCTGAAACGTAGGAAGCCAAAGTTGCCATGGAACGCTGAGAAAAAATTCCACAAAAATGAAAACAAAAAAAATATTTATAATAGTAAAAATATTACGTATACGTATTACTAAAAGCTCAAGGATGTTAGTTAATCCCTTTAACAGTTGCCGATATATGTAGACAAGGATTAGCCATCCAAAATTGTAGCTTATATTTTAGCCTTTCGATATTATTTGAAGTCCTGGAATTCTACTGTCGAAATACTTCAGAATAGTTATAATTTCTTGCTTAAAATAATTGCAGTGTGAATATAGACGCTAAATAAAATAAATGCATTTAATTATTAAATAATATTCGGACTAGAATATTCAATAGCTATCTTAAAAAAAATCCAGTTTCCAAAACTTCTTTCTCGATATATTTTTAGGTCTTATAATTATGTCAGTTTTTTATTTAATTTATTTACACAAACTGGTAGTTCCCCCCATAGTAGCACTAAAATTCACTGATATTTTTCAAAAATAATTCAAATTTTTACTGTGTATTTAAAGTAAAAAAAAACACGAAGTTGGACCAGGCCTTGTGGCGAGCCTTTAACATTTGTGCCACAAGTGTCTTTCGGCCTCTTTGGGCCCCGTGCATATTGCAGTTAATTTTCGCAACGACGCAATTGAGTTTTCCATCGCCCACGCCACGCCCCCCGCCTCCTGCAGTCCTCCATTAGTTGCAGCTGGTTTATGACGACGTTTGATGCGGATCGAGTTGCAGCTTTGGTGGTAGACGTTGCCACTGCCGCCTTATCACCTGCTTTGGCAACACGGACAGCTGTTTGGGATACTCTTTTTATTGGGGGATTATCGGGGAATGGAATCTTATCGGGCCTTAAGAAGGTTATTTTATAATTAATTCCTAGAATTAAGACACTTTTAATTTCAATTAACTAATTCCTCATAGCTCAAACTTATATGTATATTTCTGGTTATCAACTACTTATTGTGGTGATAAATGTTTATCTGTAATATATCTTAATATCTTTTTCAAAATAATTAGTGTTACAAGAAATAAATTTTAAGCATTTATTTTAGTTATAAATTCTCAAGTGGCCTCTCAAAATAAATCCTTTAAAAAGAGCATCTCAAGTACGAATGATTAAAAACCATACTTCTTGTTTTTGTCGCTGGCTTGTTTTGATATTGCATTTTCCTCGCCGATTTTTTTTGGCGCGCAAATTTTCAGGTTTCGTAATGTTTTTGTTTTTCTACAGATTTTGGATTTTCTCAACTTACGTTTTGGTCTGTGCCTGGGCGTTGCTGGTCGCTGATCGCTGGTCTCTTAGCTGAGCTGCCTTTGGGTAACGACGCCAATCAAAGTGCATTTAATTAATTGAAATACGTTACATTAATTACACTATAATTAAAAGTTTGATTTATACTGCTGAGGCTATCCGCTGGCCAGGTCCAGGCAGACCTGACCATCGTCTCGTGTAGGTGTCCATTAATTGTTGACCGACCTGTCCGCTCTGCTCGCTTCGATTTCAGCGATTTCTGCGATTTATGCTAATGCCTGTCACCTGCTCGACCACTTGGCGAACTCAAAGCCAGCGGAGTGATCATTAATCTGGGATAGAAAAGCCTCGCAATATGCTAAATTTTGTGGTTTGCTTAATGGTTTCTTAACCCGTTGTATTTGGTATTTCGTCAGATCTTTGGCCAGCGACAATGTAAATGGTTTTAGTAACTAACTACGAAGCTTTTATTTATTTTATATATTTCTATGCCTCATAGAAATATTAATTTAAACTGTACTCTAAATCAGGATTTTCCTTTTCCCCTAATAAATCCTCTTCTAAGTTTTTTGATTGACAATGCTGCCGGAGTTGGGAGAAAGATGGAATCTTGTGGCCCCCCTTATTCTTGGGGTTTTTGGGGTGCTGATCCGAGTCAAGGCATCATCTAATGTCATGCCTGGCTGAGGACAGCGAACTGTCACTTGACGTTACGTTCGTGTGCTGCTCCATTTGACAAAAGGGAAAACTCCGTGGCACTTTTCCGTTTTCCTTTTTGCGGCACGGGGCGCAGGCGCAGGAGCACACTTCCCCCACGGGCCAGAGAACATGTGTTGCATATTACTTGGAAAATGCCCCGAATAGTTTGCGGCTTGCAGATGGCTGTGTTCTGGGATACTTCGTAATTTTGGGGCATAATGGTACTTTGGAATTGTTTGTAATTGGAAATCTATATGGAATCTAATGAGTTTATATTAAGAAATTAAATAGTAATAGATTTTGTGAATATATATTTAAAATTGTAGCTTTAGATCCTTTTATATTGATGAATAACATTTTTGTAAGCTATAAACCACTTACAAAGGATCGATCTAAAATTCTATGAATTGATTTTTAAGCAAACTTAAATAATTATTAAATATTGGAATCATTTTGTGTGGATTTAATATTTTTTTTCAGAAGATCTTCCAACCCAAAGTCTTTATAAAATGTAATTCAAAATCTTTATTAAATATTTAATAATTTAATAAATAAATCTACGAGGTATATTAAGTTTATCTTTATCAATTTAACGCACTTTTCGGCTAGGAATGGGTGGCAAGCCCCCCTTGAAAAGCGGGCAATGCCAAGTTGAAGTGACGTTTTCATTTTTCGGAAAATCCCCTCTCATTTGACTCTTCCTATTTATAGGTTGTGGCAGGCGCGGGCGCGTGTGTGTCCCCTATTTAATTTTTTGTTTTTCGATGCCCCCACCACCCTCCGAAATGTGGCCGCTTTTCCCCGTTGGATCTTGAATGAATTTGTTATAAATATAAACTAACGCGCCCTCTGCTCTGGCGCACACACACTTTCTGGGGAAATCCATCCGTGAAAATGTAAAATATCTCCTGCTGAGTTTAGTTTTTCTGGCACTGCGCACTTTCGTGTCTTTTGTCTTCGAGTTCGCCGCTGCCTGTCTTTTGTTTATAACTTTTCAATTAATGCTTTATTATCGCTCTTTTTAGGGGGAATTTCCCCCAAATGCTGATGATCTGTTGATGGGACTTCGGCTGAATTTTTTGGGAGCCAACATCTGGCCGGGGGTAGGTGAACTGGCGGAGATTCCAGCAAATTGAATTATTATAGTTGGATTTTCAACACCAAGACGGAACACGGATTGATGGGGGATCGAAAATTGGAAGGTGTTTTTTAGGGAGGGAAGAGATCTATTTGATTGTTTAGTGTTTTATGAAAAGAAGAATTGTTTACAGAAAATATTTTTGTTATACTTACAAATAAATAAATTTTAAAACTTGTAGAAAATTTATTATAATATGCAAACTAGAAAGTAAATGCCTCTATTATACTCTTATTAATTAGTTATACTAAATTCATCCAGTGAGCAAATAAGGGTTAAAATATATACCTTAAATGACTCATTTCATAACTATTTAACATTCCCAGAACTTTATTCTTGTTAACCAATAACACAGCATCAAATCAATTAAATTTTAACAAGCTTTGAACTTGACAGATATCTTGTTGGAATTTGAAGATCACGATCAGCAAAACATTGTTGCCAATGAACAAACAGCAAACCAAGATCGTTAATCATTTCGACGATCCTATATGGGAACATGAAGATCGCGTGCCGAAAGCAATCCAAATATATCCAATAAATAGGACAGATTCAGTGAAGGTAACCGACAGTTGAAAATGAAGTGGACTTTGGCGATTTTACTTCTCTACATGCTGCACAATATTAAGGTGAATTTGGATTATTTATAATAACTAAATATTAATTAATTAATTCAATAGTGCGAGCAATCCTATGTGGTGAGCAACGAAAAGCTGGAGCCCTTTGAGGGCGACTCCGAGACCTTGGTGATCTTTAATGGTCTGAAAACTGTCGGTCGGGAGAGGGCCCTCAATGGATCCTTTAAGTTCATTGGCGAGATGAACAACGACGACTTCAAGGTCTCTGTGGAGCTCTACTCCAGTCCCAATGGCGATGGCGATTTCAAGCGCATGGTCATGGATGTCCCTCAGACTAGCATCTGCGAGTGCTTCAAGAAATTCTTCGTCCAATTCGTCCAGCCCTCCTTAAAGCAGGGAGAGACCACCAACTTTCCGCTGGTCGATGAGGATTTCTGCCCCGTACCCGAAGGCGAATTCTACATAAAAAATATTATCTTCAACACCGACGACTGGCCGCAGCAAGTGCCTCGGGGAATTGTCAAGGCGATTATCACATTCTTTAATGCTGGCAAAAATGTTGGAGGCCTGATAGTGGTTGTCAAAATAGACGATCGGCAGAGTTAAAAAGTGTTCAGAAGGTGAAGGATTTTGGTGGGTTTTGATCTTCCGAATTGTTGAAGTTGAGAAGATCTTTAAAATGAGATGAGTTTACTTTTTATATTACACAAATATATATCATTATCATATTAAAAAAAAATAAAAATCTTTGAAATCGAAAGGCTTTAAAAAATATAATTTTTTACTGAGATAAATAGGACGTTCGAAAGTGCATTTAAAAAAAGGAATACTTAGAGTATTTATTTATGGTTTTTGCATGATCAGTAATTGGGACTTTACGTGATATCTAGATAAAGAAACCTGATTAAAAAAAAAAAAAAAAACCATTTAAAAAATGTTCGCTTTAAAATATATTTTATGATAAATTAATGGCAGATCTTTAAAGGCAATGCTCTCGATAAAAATATAATATATCTTTAAAAGTCGAAATTAAGTTTAATATCAATTTCTGTGTGTTTAGAAAATGCCATATAAATATTACTAAGAATCCCCGACAGCTCACATATTCTTTTTCTAACAACTAATTCAATTGTTCAATAGTTCACCTCCACACCACCTGCACGACCTTAGGAACTACGACCCAATTGTGTCAGAAAGGCAACCACAAAAGATCAACAATTTTCAATTGTTGAATCGAATCAATAAAGTTGCAATCCACTGTGGTCACCCGGTCACCTGGCCGGAGCTGCGGTAAAGTGTCCAGCCCCTGCGACCCCTGTGGATCGCAGACAATGAGAGACCCAATCAGGCCCAACTCTGACAACCGACTCCATGCGGACTACGGACGACGGACGATGGACACCTATGTCACGCACCCACTCCCAGAATATCGAGGAGGCCTTTCAATTTATGCAAAGCACATCGAGAGATCGATCGGAGTTACTCAATTAAGTGCCAACAATTTGCTGCGAAGTTTTCAATTTCAATCGCCTGCCCAGCGAAACGTGCCACATGTTGCGAGTGTTTTTATTTTTATTTACGTTTTTCTCATGTGGGGGACACCAGCAGGTTTTCGGCTCTCTGCATGCGCTAATTTGAGCAAATCAAACAAGACCTCGGCAAAAAGATTTTCAAAGTTGTTTTCGGCTCCAAGTCGAATCCAACCAGTTTCGATTGCTGGCTGCGTGCAGTCTTTTTTATGGCAAAGTAAAAAAAAAAACCAAACACCTGCCACAATTGATTAAATCACGGCAATTCATTACTACGAACGATGAACTACAAAGAGATACAAGTGTATACGGCTTAATACAGTGCGGTTTATGGCCGTATTTTAAAGATAAACCGATTTTTATGGAATAAAAATAAGTTGTGTTTGAGGCAATAGTTTTGAAAATAAATTAATAAAATATTGTTACTGTTTTTAAATGAATTTAATGTATATGTATTTAAGTGGTTTTAATTGGGAAATAGAGAATCGTGGCAACTGGATTGAATTATAAAATAAAATAGATGGCAAGCTTTAAATAGACCCAGGTATTATATATTTACAATTCTCCATAATTTATTTTTGCACTTGACTGTAAGAGGAAAATTCAAATCGAGGTTGATTGATTTTGTGGGTTCTTGAGATTCGTGGGTGTTCGTTTCGCGAACGTGAGGGTTTCCATTTGATTTCCAAGCAAACTGGCTCAGACACTGTGGCTACCTCCAATCGATTTCCCTATCTACTCCCCGCGGTTTTTTTTTTAGCCGCATAAATCAAGTTTTTGCGCAATAACGTTTTTTGGCACGTTCTAAAAGTGTTAATTGGATTTTTTTCTTTTGGTCTAATCCCACACAGCGATTTGCATGGAGTAAAAACTGCAAATTGTGTGGGTTCATGTCGATCAATGATTTGATCAATGCTGAAAGTGCTTCTATTTATTTTTCTTAAAAAGGCGAGATTTCGTCAAATGCAAATGAGGTTCATTAACTAATGGCTGGCGAGTGTTGCTTAAGATGAATTTAATTTGGTTGAAAAGGTATTATTATCAGAAAATATTGCAAATTTAAATGATTAAAAATTAAGCAAAGGAGATAGAATTGAAAAATTAATATAGTAAAGGAAAGAATGCCTTGGATAGCAGACTAAAGGTCGATTTCTCAATGCCAGGGTAACTTTAATCATTGAGTGAAATTGTTGTTTAGTCGCCCAAAAATCATGTTTGTGGGTTATCTGAGTGACAGATTTTAAACTATAGCTATTCCGCTAGTTAGATAAATAAAAACATGATATGGGTGGTTTACCTAACTCCGAATAACAATTTAGTAATTATCTGACTGACAGATTTTAACCTAAGTTAACCTGACATTGAAAAATCGGCCCTAAAAATTATTTTAATATGGGAAATAATATATATGTAAAATAAACGCTAAAATATTCTGAATGGAGCTCTTAAGATCCCTAAAAAGATAATTATTTCTCTATGAAATCCCTTTCACCGAAGTGATAAATAAAACTAAATTATATCTGAGGGATATTTCCACATTTGACCAACTGAGCTTTGCTCTCGGTAATCTATTATTTTTATGACTTCTTCGGGAACGCTAAGTGTGATCTCTATGTTGCCTTCTTTATATCAGTTTTTGATTATTTCCAGAATTTACACAATCGTTTTTAATGGCAGACCAAGCAGGGTCATAAAACTGTTCGAATCTTTGACTCCGAGTCCGCAGCTGCCTTTCGAGAATGAAATCAACTTGTACAAATTGTTTTCAACAGAATTATGGCATCCAGTATGTATCCCAAGGCCCCAAGTATGATAGCCCAGCGACAATGATTAAATATTTGGGACTTCTGTGTCGGAACCCAAATAAGTATTATGGCGCGACGCGACTGAAACAATTTTATTAATGGGTCGCGTGATTTAATGTGCCCTCCGTTCGATATGGATATAGCCATAAATCTGGGGGAAAATGTGTGCCGCTTAATTGCGTAATGATTGAGTTAGTTGTTGGTTCGGGTTTATGATCCTAACCGCTAATTGGAGGATCAGATCGACTCCCCACGGTGGAAATGATTACAGAAATTGAGCCAAGAAATGAACTTTTGAGCCGGCTTGAACTTTAATTGGCTTAAATTGGGCTTCAAAAAAAGAAGAGAGTTTCTCACGTTCTGGTTTAATTAGATTCTGAAGCTAGTTTTTTATTTTCTTGTCTTCTTTTTTTTTTTTAGTTTTCAAAGACCCTGTACACTGCCGTTAATTTCTCATTGTGCCATTAAAGCTGTCATCGCAATATCTCAAATAAAATCGCTTCCCTCTTCCCCAAGACAGTGTCATAAAACTTTGCTAATTAAACGCGAGCCATGGCTGACCCAAATCTGGCCAAAGAGTTTCGCCATAAGCCATAAAAAGCTGAAACATTTTTAATGGGCGAATCGAGAAGAATATCCACAGATTTTCCGCGAACTCTTGGCAAAAAATATTGAACCTAAAATCCGCTAGAAATGGCTCTCTACTTCAGTTTGAAGTGAAATATCCTCGGTCATGTTGCGGAATAAATTCTCACTAAAAAAAGGACAACGTTTTTCGGGACCAAGAGCTTTTAGTGGCCTAAATTATGATGGAGCGCATGGTGACATGTGATGTGAGAAAACCTTTTAAAGCCGGAAAGAAAAGCGACTAATCTGGACAAGCCCCAAAGTATGCAAAGGTAGTTGTAGCTGAAAAAAGGTCCACCATCATCGCTCCGAGGGGACAAAACCAATTTATAGATAATAAAATAATTAATCATGCACTTGTCCAACTGAAAGTCCGAGGACACGCAAACACCCAGCCCATTATATCTGGCCAGGATCCCTTGGCCATTAACTCGGCTGTCTGAAGCGACTTCGACTATGATTGATGTGTGTGGAGTGACTAGACACAATTTTCCAGTCCAGTCTGTGTGCAAAAATCACGAGAATTTCCTCTGGCTGGAATGATTATGATAAGACAATTTCACTTGGCTTCTCACTCTAATTAAACTTGTCTCGCTGAATACTTCTCAATTTTCTTTCTATTTTTTTCTTTTTTGCGGCATCATGGTAAATAAGAAGCGTTACTCATTAATGCAGCCTCAGCCACTCAGTTGACTCGATGAATTATTCATGTGGGGTTTGGCCCTCCCGAGATTTCCAGCGACCTTATAATTTACTCGGGTTCATTTTCGTCCGTCCACAAGTGGCACACTTATTTCTAGGCTTGGTCCCTCTGCCTTTCGGACTCATAATTGATCTGAAGGACCTGGAAAATGGGGGTTCCCTGGCACATTAAGTGATTCCAAATGGTCAAATGACTTGCCAAAGGATGAAGGGAGGGTGAAAATATAACAGGTGTCGGGATATGGGAGATTTCCACAGGAAATAGAGTTTAGGAAAAAGATTAGGGATGGACCTGGGTAGTTTTCTGTCTAATTATGTTATTTGCCTTCGAATATGATTCGTTTAATTCTGTAAAAGTAATGCAGGGAGGCTTGAAAGTATTATTTATTTTTATTTAAAGTAAAAATAAATCTCTAAAATAACAACAAACTATTTTTATCCCTAGTTTTAGATATAGTTTCCTAATTTAAGCTCCTACCCAACCAATTACCAAAAATTAAGCCTGCTTAGCGACCCCAAAGGCTCTCTGAGCCCTCGGCTCGGATAGCAAAGTGAACATTTTGCGCAAAATTGCATTTGCCGAGTTGAACAATGATTTATGTGGCAGCCGGCCGCACCTACATTTATGCCACCGCGTGGCCATAAATCACACCAAAAACGCAAAGCTGCGATTCTACTGCAGACCTGGCTAAAAGCAAGCCAGCCAGCGAGTCAGCCAGTCAGCCGAGCCAGTTGAGAGCGGGCCGAAGTGTCTGTCAGAAAGTCAGAAACGGGCAAAGACAGAAGTCTGGGCAGACAACAAATTGATATTTTTAACATGCGAGTTCAAATAGATAAAGTCAATTGATGGACGGACCGAGTGCAGAGCCGCAAATAAGAAGAAAAATCAGTAGCGGTCCCCAAGACAACCGCTGGAGAGAAGTCTCGCATGGCATGACAATTAGCCGACCCACAGGGGCCCAGCCTGCCCACTGTGACGCCTCCTTGGGACAAAGAGACCAACACCAACGACACTGCACAGTGGGGACACCAGCATTAATGGCAGGACTCGCTATAAAAAATATTAAAAATTATAATTAAATTAATTTTTATTCAATAAAAGAATTTTTTCTGATGAGTAATTAATAAGAAAAGTTTTATAAACTGGTTGAAGTGGTAAAAGGAGTTGTAATTTATAAGTGTTACAAATGAAAACTTTTATAAGTAATACATTTCAAGAGCTAATAGTTGTAAATTTTTTTTAATGTCTTGGTTGTTCTTAAATTTTAGTTGATCGATTTTAACCACTGTTCCTTTTTGCTGTCAATTTGTTTGCCTCCCCCCTTTTTCGACGACTACTCAAGCCTCTGCCTCTAGTTCTACTCGCACTCTTGTCACAAATTGTGCAAATTTATTTTACGCGCTAAATGCAAAACGTGCCCGGCCAGCTAAATGGCTAAAAATTACAACTCAAAGGGAATCTTTGCCATCTATTGTCAATAAAAGAAGCTGCTGGCTCCCCCATTTTCTTCAGTTTTTAAATGCTGCTCTTAACTTCCTTGAACTGTGGGCCCACCCACAAATTCTCTCACACGCACAGTGTTGAGAAGCTATAAATTTCAAAAATATTGGATAAATGGGGTAATGGGGGAATTAATGATAGAAAAACACTATAAATACTAAGGTTTTTCCATAATTATTTGTTGGTTGCATTAGCATACAATACACATAGAAATAATAATATATTATTCCTATTTATAATAAGAATAATTAACACATTTGGTGAGCTTAAATGAGTTTAACTTAATGAACTGTTAATTTACTTTATGAATAACTAAGCAAACTGTGATCCAGAATATTTATTTAATTAAATGTTAAGAAGAAAATGAAGATAAAGTGCACTGTGTATACGTCTCATTATAAATATTGGTCCTTCGAGCCGGATTTATATATAAATATATACGTGTTCATGTGTGAATATTCTGTCAAGTGCTACCAAGATTTGACTATATGTATAAAAACATATCATTAATAAACAATTATACAAATCTCTAAATAACAGTGTTTGTTTTGAACAGAAATACTATTCTCCCTGATTATAGTTAACAATTGAAATGGTTTCGAAAATACTTAATAAGAAATATAAAATATTTACAAAAGTTAACCCAAAATAGCTAGAAGGTAGCTATGTTACCAGAGCAGATCGCACACACTTTTGAAATGAGCGAAGCTTTGGCCAGGCTTTTAATTTGCGAGAGCCCCTTCTTAACTTTAGCTGCCTAACAATGCGTGAAGTTTGTCGCCGCTTTTGATGGATTATAAAAGGGGAGTTGGTAACTTTTCGCCGAGGATGGGGCTTCTATTTTGCCTCAACACTTTTGCCCTTTGTGTGCCTGTAATTATTAATGTATGTCAGGCACTTTCTTTTATTTTTGGTTAGGCATTATGCAATTTGTTTCAGGTCTAGCGCTTGACAAGTTCTCTGTACATTTTATGCCCTGATGGACAAGCCTTTTTTGATTAATTAGGAGTTTAGAATGTGAGATGTTTGAAGGTTTCGAAAGGGGGGCTTTAATTATTAATTGCCTTTAAGTGGGGTCTTTGTACTTCTTTACTTTTACTCTAAGTTTCCATAATTTAATTCTTTAAAAATCTTAGTTAACATATTTATGCAGACACTCACACACTTATGCACCAGCTAATAGGGCTTAAAGAGCTTATCTCACTTTTCCTCGACCCTCTTCACTTAATACTTTTTCGTCTGAGCTTACAAATGACCACCGGTGGCTCCTGTTTTTTGTTTGCCTTGTACTGGCTTTAGTTTTTATATTAAATTCGCTGCCGTCTGGACGCTGGCCATTAAAAGCGATGCTGCAGACTGAACGCAAAGGGAGAAAGGATACCTTTTACGTAAATCCCAGAAGGAAATTAAAAGCCAAAATGAAGTTGCAATGGAAGCCAAAAAAAAAAGGCAAACAAAAAAATAGAGCAAAAGTTCCAGCTTTGGCCATCGAGAATTTATCGTCATATTTACAAAACAGCAGTCCACTTGGGTCGTCAAAAACACCTTATTATGGATAAAAAAAGGGAAGGATAAAACTTAAAAATAAACTCACTTTAGAAATAGAAAATATAAATAGAAAATAGAAATAGAAAATAGAAATAGAAAATAGAAATAGAAAATAAAGATACAATCGTCTATAATCTACTAATTAAGAATATGTTAAATCATAATTAATGAAACGTATAAGAACAAAGGTTAAAATTTACTTTCTCTAAGCATTTTGTTCATTGTTTATGACTTTTAGTCAAACTCCTAATACTGAAAATATTTTCTATAAACTAAAATACCTTGAAATTAAAGGGTATCGAATAGAGAGTGAAGCAGGATGTCGGGACTGACAACTGAGTGACGCAGCCGCGGGTGTCATGTCCCCAGTATTTGTTTTTGTTTGGCTTTTACTTTATTTTTCCTTTTTATTTACCAAAAAGTCAAACAAAGCACACAATTAAAATGGATCTGGCGGCAAAAGTCGCGAAAAACTCACTCACATCGTTTGTTTTTGTTTTTCGGTGATTAATGTGTCTTTAGCGTTTTCTGTCGCACAGAGTTATGATGATTACTTTGACCACGCCCCCAGTTACCTCGCAGACACCTGTCTAAACACCTGAATATTTAAGCAGAATTTCAGTAAGATATGTATTTAATAGGAATAATACAAAAAATAGAAAGCGAACGTTGTTGAATTATATGTACGATTCTAGATTTTATAGATTTTTAGGGAAAATAAAATACAAAAATAAATCCGTTAAATTTTATAAATTGTCTATTTATTATCGATACTTCCAAGTTCCTACCCTTGCAATGTTTTTTCCTATGAAATTATTACTTTTTTTTCACCAACAAAAAAATTACATTGTCTTTGCATGTAAAGCTTTAGCTTTACATATAAAAGTAATAATATTCGCCACATTCACCCCCGGTTATTCCGGACTTTTGCAGACATTTAGTCGTTGGCTAATCATAAAAAATATTAAGCGCTGATTTTGACGCGACATTTTTAACGTTCGAGCGTGCTAATGAGTTTCTGTCAAGTTATTCTGTCTGGGTCTGAGTCCCGAGTCCGCTGCTTTGTTAATTAGTTCTTCCGCTCCAGAAGTATTTAAGGCTTACGTGTTAGTGTAATATTTTTCCTCCTTTTTGGGGGTTTGTCCCCCGACATGCGATTAATAAATAAATGCTCCCCGGACCTTGCGTGTCGGTGTCCCCAGTCGGTCCTTAAATGCCTTTTGTTTGTAATTTGTTTATGGGTTCATTTCCCAGCGGTCAATTGCTCGGTTCGTCTGTGATTTTTTTAGGTTTGTTTTGAGTTTTTCTCCACCTAGCTTGCCCCTTTTGTTTTCTATACAGATTTTTTTATACGTTCAAACACCTTTTCAATTAGCCAGGCCGCACTTAAAATCTATTTCAGGCGTTAATTTCTGATGGTACAAAAAGCGTTTAAGCTTCGCTGAGCTGGCAAGTGACACCTGCCACCTAAACACCTTGAATGAAAGCCCGCTCCTTTAATTCCCCCATTTTCCGGAAGGGTTTTTCCACATGCCATCTGACGATTTTTAATTGAGCGCGCAGACGTGAGACATAAAAAGAAGTGGAGCTGATTATTTCATTGGAAAAGGTCTCGCATTATAATAAAAGGGAAATACCTAATAAGGTTAATTTTAGGTAAAGTGCTACAAATTGATTTCAGTCGTGAAAAAAGGATGCAGATATTTCTTTTATAAAAAAAACTGAAATGGTGAATGGGAAATTGAGTTGTAAAATTAATAGATTAACATTTTAGAACACAGTTTATACTAAATTGGTTAAGAATGTTATATAAAATTACTAAACTTAAATTGAAAATCATAGTTAGCTACAAAAATATTTTAATAATAACTGAAAAAGGTAATTTAGAGACACTTCACTCTGAAAGAAAGATTTAATTTTAGGAAAATCCACCTTGGTAAGAAAAAACCTAGATAAAAACTTAATGAAACTCACTTAAAGTAAGCTTATTTTAGAAAAGGCCACTTCCCAATAATGTCTTTATTTGTCAGAGAAAGAAAATAAAATAACTTTCAGGTCAACGAGTGACCTTATCAGTGCAGTCGTATACTTGATGGTGAAAATTACCCACTAAAATTCGAAATTACTCCTCCCACAAAATTCCGACACCGCATAAATTTCCCAATAAAAGAACGGTAAAAAGCCTGGCGATCATTTGAAATTCACACGCCTCTGAGTCATCCCAGGTGGATCTCCCCCCACCTTCCTCGCCCAATTAACAATGCAAACAAATCATTGGACCCAACAACAAGTTCAGAAAATTTGTATCTGTAACATTGCCACAGAAAATACTGAAAGACGTATCCGAAAAATGACAAACATATCTGTGGATGTATCTCTCTTTATGTTGTATCTTTGTATCTGCTGGATGTATCTGCTGCACGTCTCATTGTCATTAACCCCGGTCCGAAGCAACCTTTCTCTCAATCTCAACTTTTGCGCCTGTGTCATCTAATTGACATTTGTTAATAGTTTTCCTTTCCATTTTCCCTTTGGTGCGACCATAAAAGGCGTTTGTTCATGAAAATTGTCTGTAATTTTTTTTATTGCCAGCCCATCTCTGTATCAGTCAGTGTTCTCGTCTGCATTGTGTTGACTAATCATTTTCAGTTCATCGTTTTGTTATTGTTCCGATTCTTATCTAGTTTCCAAAAAAGAATGAAAGAGTAACAACCAAAAACCTTCGACCATCGATCAGTGGGGTCAGTGAAGAAATGTCCAATATAATTGCTTACAATTTCAGGATTGTAAATGCAAATGGCATAATTTGAGATCTTCTCTGATTTTCTGCCTTTCCTCCGGTCAATCCATCCATCATTAATCACAAGTGACGATCGTTCATGGGTAGTTGTCTTTCGATTGGGCCCAAAAGGAGTTCAGTTAATGAGCGGGCCAAGGATCAGGTTTACGGTAGCAATACATTATTTTGAAGATAAGGGTTTCCGGGATGGGTAAATTAATTAAAGCAGTGCTAACTGGAAAAAGGATCAAATAATGAGGCTTTCCTTGTACTTAAATCACTTTTATATTTTTAATTATTTAAAACAAATTGCATATCTTAAAGGAAATCATAAAAAAAGAGGTATTTTTAATTGTTTGTAGTTTCTACTACTACCACTGCTAATTCAGCTTTTATTAATAATACTTCTTCTACTACTAAGTTCTTATTTTACATTATTTTTCGGAAAATCATTGCCTATATCTTAGCTTTAATTACATTATATTCGTAAGAATATATTAAATAAATGAATTAAATTTTATTAAATGTAAGGCACTCTTGTCTATAGAATTATTTATTATTTAGCTTATTATTTTCTGTTTTAACCTATATTTATCCCATTTGAATGGAGGACCTCTTAACCCCTACCCACCTCCATCAGAAAGCAATTAAGACCTTAGACTCCGCCAGCTCAGTCCTGAAAACAGATCTCAAAGGGGAAAGGTAAACGCAACCACTCACGAGGGTAAATCTAAGCAGCTCATTGCTCATCGCAGACGGCGGCAATCAAATCAGCCGAAACTTGTTATCGCCTCCTTTGACTGACACCCCGGCAAATTAATGGGCCTCCCACACAGGCACACAAATGCACCACAAATGCATCGCGTTGGGAGATTGCAAGCGACTTTCAGGTGGCCCTCGGATTTGAAATATGTAAAGCATATAAATTATGTGACAGCCCAGACCGGGCGACAAACTGTGAATGAATCAAAGGATAATCCAATTTATTTTACATTATATGCAGCACCGACTGCAGCTGCAGCAGCGCCCGGCCTTGCCTCGGCTCATTGTGCCAAGACGGAGATACAAAGATACTTCAAAGGTGTCAGATGAATGCAACGAGAGGTGTCTGGGGGGATCGGGGGATCGGAGATTGGGGATTGCACTTTCAGGCAATCAATACGTTTTTGTCTTTAATGTAATTTACTGCTTATAATGTGCAGCATGTGAGATGCTGGAAAGCCGGGCTGGAAAATGAGAATGATTAGGGCAAATGATGGGATGAAAATATGTGTGTGTGTGGTGAGATTGTTGGCTCTTTTTGGGAGCTAAGAAGGATATGCTTTAAGTCTCATTCCCTTGAGTAAAAGGATACTAGAATGCTTCTATTCAAGTTTAACTGATGAATTAGATTTTCTTAATTGAGATAAATTAGATATATTTAAGGAATAAAAGCTACTGGTATTTAGTTATTGAACTTTCTTAAGTATAAGGGAGGAAATTCATAACTTGTAGTTGAGATTTTTTACCTTAAAAATAAATTCAGCTGCCCACAAGTTACCTAAAGAGCGGTTTTCACCCAATCCCCTCTGGTGGCTCATTTTCTTTACGCAAACCTTTGTATCCCTTTGAGAAGGAATATTTTACGCTCAACTAACTTTGCTGAAAAGGGAATAAAGACGGGCGAATCTGTGCGAAATCCATACACATGTCAGTCACACTTAACCCCGCGGGTCCAAGGAGCTAAATCATCATCCACGTCAGCGGGAGAGCGACGTTGGACCCGAGATCCTGGACCACAATCCTGATTTGCTTTGATTGCCTTGCGGCTGAATTATTATTTTGAAGTCAGCAACTGTTACTCTTGCCGCTTTGTCTTGCCTTTTTATAATTTTTTTTTTTTTGCAATCTATATATGTATATATTGTGCTCCCCAACGTTTATTATGATTTTGCGGAAATGTTTTAAGGCAAAACGGAAATTTATGCACATCGCATATGTCAACAGCTCGCTGGTAAAAAATAAAATAAAAATTGTTCGGAAGAGAAAAGAAATTTGCATATTTGCATTTCAATTTGCTGCGTCCATGGCTAAGGGGTGCCCGATTTGTTCTCTGCTTTCGGATTTAATTGTCAATAAAAATTCGCCAAGCGGAAAATTTGTTGGGCAAACAAACAGAAATTGAAATGTTCAGTTTATGTCTGGGAAAAGTCTGGGAAAAATGTTTGGTATTGCATTCAAAAGACAGTCGATTGAAGATTCCATTATGCATGGGAATATTCTTTAAGCATACTTTTTCCGGTTTATACATTATCGAAGCAAACATTTAACTCTTGAATTCAATTTATTAAACAAGACCAGTAAATTTATAAAAATAAATATTTAAGTATATTTCTCAGTCTTCCCTTAAGACAAAATAGGGGAATGAGATTTATTTGATATGGGGAACACACCGCCCTCTGCTCGGTTGCTGTTCTTGTAATTTTGCAATTTACATTGCAGGCTTGGAATTTACACTTGCAGGCAATTAATAATGCTGCATTAGGACCATCCATAAAGCAGACAAGCCCACTCACATCCCTGACAATTAAGCTGGATAATTAAGTTTACCGTTCATTGGCTTTGCCCGAACACACACACACACTGGAACACCCACAGGATCCCCACCCATCCTCACTGCAGATTCTATGACGGATTACATCGAGTAAGGAGAAAGGGACCAAGTTGCGAATGTCCCCCCACTTTTGGACATGAAAATCGCACATCATGCCCTGGCCATGGAGATGGCAAATAGAAGCCTTAGATTTTGAGTGCATTTTCAAATCAACCAGGACATTTTCACCCGAAATTCTTCCTTTTCCTTTTCCCAGCGTTTTGCCAACAGACATGTGTCTGCATTAATCAACAACTGACCATGTTGCTGAATTTTTGATGGCAGTCGGAAAACACTGAACCTGCATTTGCCTATCATAGTTACTTGGAGGGGAAAATCAATTGATTGAGAGGTGCAAGATGTAAAATATAAACCAAGGGAATAAAATCTGAGTGTGTGCATTGTAATATTTATTTTAAAACAATCTTAAAATCTATAGTTTTACTGCTAAACTAATTTAAAATATATATTTTTTAAGATCTGATTGGTGGCCTTTATTGTATTAAAATTTAAAATCCTTTAAGCTAACTTTTAATCACTAAAACACTCTTGTTCTCTTGCCAACAAGTATGAATCATCATTATTCTCGCAGCGTATCAAATTCGATCTATAAAACAGTCGCTTTCGACATTAAAGGATTACCCATCCAGCACACCTCAGCTGACATTAAGTTCGTGTCCTGTCATCAGTCATTAAAGATGCCATTGCTAGACGCAATTAAAACCATTCAGAATGAACATTTCATTGCCCTGAATGACTCCTCCTGACAGTCGTCACTCTTCTCACCCTGTTATGTTTTCCCGGAAATTTCCACCAAAAAGCGACAACGGGGACAACATTGTCGTAAAGCTAGCCCGACATTAAGATAACTTTTAATCATCATAAAAAAAGATGCAAAAACGAGAGTGCAAAAAACGAGTCAAAAATCAAATCCTGCCTGCCAGCCGTGCAACGTAAGCGGCTTTCCGTGTTGCCGCCGGTGCAGTGTTGCATGATAAAAACCCAGAAAAAAGGATGAGCGGAAAAAACTTGAAAACATTTCAGCCAAATATTTTTACACGGCCAAACAAGAAAATAAAAGAAAAATGTAAATATCTTTGGACGGACTTACTGACTCCTGATTCCCAGTTATTAAATTGTTTCGGTGGCTTTGCATCGGGGCAACCATCGAAACGGAAATGTAATGAAAATTCAATTAAAAAATGGCATTTGCCAGATTTTACTTCCTGCGTTTCGGTTTGTCCAGGGGGCGAATTCCATCGAGGGGATGGACAAAAGGGCTCTGATGAGTTACAGTTTGGGGCAATTCAATGGGATTGCAAACTCATTTCGGTTGGCGAAATGGGAATGCAAGTGTTAAAGGATTCAACGTGGAAGTAATTGGAACGGTAGAATAAATTTAAGAAATATTTTTAAGGCAGTTGAAACTTGCAGTTTTACATTATAGAAATATTAATTAAAGAAACAGAAAGGTCAGGCAAGGTGACATGCTAAATAATATTTAGAAAATTTTTAGACATTTTTTGGGACTACTTTATTCTATCGTTGTATAAAAACTGCATTATTAATAATACAAATGTAAGTGTTTCTGTTCGGAAATAATAAAAATCCAATCAAATCAGTAATAATAGTTATTGACCTGTAATTATTGGAAATACATTTGTCAATTAACAAGGTACGATAATGTCACGAGAGACAAATCCATTCTCAACAGAATATTATTCATATAAATAAAAAACAAACTTTTTAACTAAAAAAAAAGCGTTATTAAAAAGGAAAAGCCAGAATAAATCATACAAAATTCCGGGTGTTACCCCAAGCCTACCAATAATATAAAATCGCTTGTAAAAAATGTCGACATAACATGTAATTTCACTTATCTGACATAATGTCATCGGTTCGGAAACCGTCGTTACAACACACGCATTACCCAAACCAAAAAGAGTCAAATAAAAATTTCACATATAAATTACGCAAAAAAGAGAGACAACATATATCCTTGTGTAGAATTACCCCTTATCGCTAGGCGGAGTTGACTTGTGTAACGAATAAAAGTCGGTTGATAAGCCCTATAATGCCAACCCCTTGACAAAAAGTGTGTCATGCGAAACTGCGTATGCTAATCACACGCCAAAAGACACCCAATCCAAATCCCATTCCCGTCCCGGAGTAAATCGCTTTCAACATGCTTAAGCACCAACCAACGAGCCAAAGATTCATTCCAGCTTTCTTCCTTTTCCATATACTTATATATCGTTTTTTTTTTTTTTGGCTTGCCTTCCTGGTTTTGTGTTGGTTTTTTATAGCCTGGCGCCGCTTGAATGATTTTTATGGGTTGTGTGTCTCCTGGCTAGAAGGAAAAGAGCAAAACTGATTTGCATGTCTTTCTTTTTTTCTTTTTTTTCGGTGGAATCTCCTTCTCTATTGTGGCATTAGAATTTTGTTTTCATACTCTGCGAACCAAGGGTTAACATTGATTTTAGATTAGATTGGCAATTGGAAGGGAGGAAGGAGGTCCTGTTTGCGGTGGAAATAGGATATTATTCGGATGTATTTTCCCTTGATATGGGTTAATTTGCTCTTGAATTATTTCTGAAATATCTTTTTATACTTTTTTCCTTTATATTTTTACCTTTAAAATAAGAAATTAGCAGGTTCAGGAATAAATATGATAATAAATTCTCTACAATTAAATTAATTCTATATTACTTTCAGAAACTTTTCTAAGAGAACAGATACATTCTTCTTTGAAATACAAAATACCATTAAAAAGCACTAAACAATTTTTCCACTTTTCCTTTTTTTGTGTTCAATTTACTTAGGTATTTTTTATTTGCATATATGCAATAATTTACAGACAAACCAAAGAAGTTGAAACGTTTTCGCTCTTTTTTTAGGATTGCTTTTTTCATGGTTAGTTGAGCGTTGCCTATAAATATCTGATATTGCACCCTTTTGAAGGAGCATTGGAGTAACATTTAATAAGCAGTAAAACTCACTTGGTTCTTGGATTTATTTTTGGGCTCCCCCAGGGAGAGATTTCCCTAGCTTCTGAGCACGCTTGTCTTTTTACCATTTTCTGTTCTTATTTTTATTTTTTATTTTTTTTTCAATTTCAAGAGCCATTAAAGAGTGTGCATGCAATTAAGTCGAGTGAAAATTTCATAAAGATAACAATCGACAAGAACAAGAAATAAACATGGCAGGCACAGATCGGATCAGATCACCGCTGGCACAAGACCAAGACAGAGTGGAGTAGGGCCATGTCCCTCCCTCCGTCCGTCAGTCAGTCAGTCAACACTTCAAATAAAAACTTGGACCAGGGCCTACATTAATTTGCGTTTAAAAACAGTTTTTAGATGGCATTAAAAGCAAACAGCACGGGGGACTGGGGAGCCCTAAGAGAGGGAGCAGAGACCATTAACAAAGTGTCTCCAGATGTGAGGATCGGATCGGATCCCCGCACCTTCCACGGCAGCATCGTATTTAACATAACATAAAAAGATGAAAAGTTTATTATGATTGTTGCTGGTGTGGCGGCTGCTGGCTGGCTGTTGTTATTAGCTTAAAGAAATGGTTATGGGACGAGCGCACGCCATCAAATGTCAAATGCCAACAGTCACAGTCCGTCCATCCCAAGTCCCAAAGGCCGATGATGATGATTATTATTATGCCAGAGAGGAGCAGCCACTGCGAGGGTAGATTGAGGAATTTAATATGTGATTCAGGAGCTTACATATATTTTCTAAAAATTATTAGAATGAAAATGTATGGGTCTCCTGCTTTATTATTAATTAAATGTATTTATATTGAATATAAGAGTTAGGAAAGAGCAATAATAATATCCTATATATTTTATAATATTTATTTTAAATTTTTTATATTTATTTTCTCTGTAAACTCTAGCATCACCCCGCGTGCCATGATCTTGTCATAAAACGTTCAGAGTCATCAAAGTTGCACTTTATGCGAAACGATCGTTGTTGGTGTTTAGCTGTGTTTGTTATTCTTTTTTTAAGTTGTGTTTCTTTAATTTTTTTTATCTTTTCCTATATATATTTTTTTTTTGCTCTTTGCTTTGTCGCTGCACGTGTTCGTCGTCATTAGCATTAGCGGGTCTGTTGTATTAGGCGAGAACAGACAGCCGAGGAAAAAGATCAGACTTCTTTGCTGTTTGCTCTTTGCACTCAACATAATCATAGAAATTATGTGGCTCCCATTTTCCCCGCTTTTCCACAGTTTTCCACAGTTAAATGGTGTTGGCATCGCGTCATAAGCCGCCGGCTAATAGGCCCGCATGGGGTCGTCTCTTGGTTAAGATCGTGCATCTGCTGCTGCTGCTGCCTGCCCTTGGGGGAAGCACTCGTGGTGCGACTTTTGTTCAGAAAAACTCACATCTGCTTGCCATAGAAATAAAGTCCAATCATTACGAGATTGGGGAAATATAAATATAAATATAGAGTCGATAACAAACCATAAAGCGGTAGTGGAACAGTTAGTTTGACGGCAACTAAACTAATGGCTTTATTTGGTGATCACAATACTTATTGAGCCGAACGGGAGCTTATGAGATCTTAATGAAGTTTAAGCTTCAGGGAAAATGGGAAGTGGAAGTAAGGAATTCTTTATTTGAAAGATTCTTGAATTGGTCGTGGTGGAGAGTGAGTATCTTCAGAGAAAATAAATTGGACTTAAGAGAAAATAACCCAATAAAGCGTGATATAAATAAGAATAATAATATTTACCTTTAGGAATTGATAAAATGTTACCTTATTTATATTTGATAATATTATTAGATTATTTTTTATTGATTAATATTTTTACAATGATATTTTGAGGAAAAATTAAGTAAAAATTAATAAATACAAGTACACTGCTTAAATAAACCGTTTCCATACTTTGATCTTCCCATTGAACCATTCCTAGATTTATAAATACTTCCATCTCCATCTCTCAATCGATTGTAACCAAATCCGTGAATGTGTTGGGCCATCAGCCGATGGTCTTATCCCCAAAAGATCATTTATTGTGGAGGCAAAACACATTTAATATGCGGCTGGCTTTTGACAAGCCGAAGAGCGCCTCGAGTGTTGTCACAGAAGGCATTACATGGATTTATTTTTCCCAGTTTTTCCCCGCTCTGTTGCTGTTTGCTGTGTTTTTTCCCCTGGTGGCCAAGTGGCATGAAACACTTGACACTTGCCGCTGACTTGTGGCATAAGCCCTGACATGTGCGCTGCCTTGGATGCTCCAGCTCCAGCTCCGGCTCCGGCTCCGGCTCCGGCTTCTGTTTCGGTTTCTGCCGCCGGAGATCATCTTATTTCAAGATCTTTCCACGGAAAATTTGTTTGCCGCTCGCTGATTGCCTGTCGGTTGTTAGAAAAATATTACTTTTCCCTATGTACAAGCGCATATCAGGGCACCGATGGACTATATAGAAGAACCGCTGCCGCTGTCTGTCAGTCGGTGGTGGAGTTCTCCTTGAGTGAAAGTTGATGTGCATGAAAAGTTTTAATTGCGCGTCGAGTTTTGCCCAGCATCTCTGGGTGGCAGGGTCTTGCATTATTTTCTTGTGGTTTTTAATACTCTATAAGCCCAGAAAACGGCGTATTTCAGACAGAAACTGACAGTCATGGAATTATATTAAATTGTTAGATAAATTAAGCGAGCTTAAAAATAATTGTTTTGAACTTTGCAATATAAAAATAATTTTTTGAATTCAACGTATTGCCTTTAATTAGACTTTACTTTGTTAATAACATTAACTTATAAAAAATACGTTAAGTTTAGCGATTTTCCAATGTAAATTACTTTTAAGAAATCCTAATATTTATTCGTCAAATTAAATATCTATCGAGAAATCCTAAAAAAATATATAGAAATTAAACTGAAAATACATTTTCTAATTTATATGCAGGACTATTTATTTTTAACTTTAATTAGTTCCAGTACTGGGTATCTTCTATTCCTTACATAGCCTTCATCACTTTTTATTGAGAACAACATTAAAGCTAACAGTAATTTTTTGGGTCATTTTTTCGACTAATAGCCTCAAAACGATAAGAGCAATCTTCCGAGTACAGACAAATAAATAAAAACTGAAAAGTGAGGCAGCATCTTAGCGTCGTGTCAAGTGAAGTGTGGCATGTGCTGAGATGTCTTTCTGAGGTTGAACTCTGCGGGGGTTGGAAAATTAAAAGGGCACGAGCTCAAATCATCTGAAACAGATGCTGCGTAGGATCTTCGAGACCCAAAATGTCGTAGGAGTAACTCGATCTGGAGGAGAAGCAAACAGTTATCAAAGATATAAATCGAAAGGCTACTTTCTTCTTTTCCAATTCATGGCACGTGCGGTCTGTTGGAGGGTTTAAAGAGCATAAGAAACCTATTTTAAAGGGTTTGTGGATAAAGATACTTCACAAATTTAAAAGAGAAAGAAAATTTCAATTTGATAATTATAAACAATTGTTAAAGTTTGGAAGTAAACTAAGCCGTGAGTAAGTTCTTAAAATATGGAATTAATAAAATATTAATATAAAGAAAATTTCAGTAGTTGGTATATAAATTTATCATAAATATAATAAATAATTTACACAAATAAAAAGTTTTGACTTTGGAAAACAAATAAATTATCACGAAAATATATTTATATATATTATGTTAATGTTAAAACTATTGACAATTTCAATTAACTGTCTTGTGATTAATTTACTCAGTCAAACTGCATAAAACATTTTCAGAAAAAGATGGTGTTCAAAAATCCATCCTCATCATCCACCCTCTCACTCGCAACCCAAAATAACTGCCCTGAAAATAACAAATTTCTTTGACTCCGATCATCAATTTTCGTCTCAAGCACACAACGAATAGGAATTTTTACTGCTTACAGGAAAAAACCATAACAAATTTATAAACTATTTCCATTTGAGTTTAGTTTTTTTAATGGTCTTTACCACACATTAAGGTGGAACATCAACTGAAGTTGAAATCGAAGAAAGATGCCAACACGCAGAGGTCAGAACTTTTGATCGGCTTGACGATCTGTAAACTGAGTAAGACAAACTACGACCGACCGAGTTCAAATGGTCAAAAGCTCATAAATTAACCTTTGTGGCACCTTCTCTGCTCCGAGATATCATACATCTATCAAATGTAGATCAAGTTGTGGTGATAAAAAGATCGTTTCACATTAATTATAACTTTTTAAATCAACATTAAGACCACGAGAGAGAGCACACATTTTGATTGAATGCATTCCGGGAACAGTTCCCATTATGTTAGGCTAATTTTGTTGTAGATCATAGATTTTTATTAAAAACTACAGTCGTTTATTTTCATTTCGGTCTCATTTCTTCTTGAGATCACCTTAATTGTCTTCTGCCTTGGCTCCATAAATTTAATTTTCTTTCCTTGTGTGGCTGTAATAATTTTTACGATTTCATTTCCATTTGATGTCGTAATTATGTCTTTTTGTGTGGAGAGCGTTTTATTTCCTGGAAAGATGTTCTACTTATTTCCACTAACTGCATTCCTATGATGAAAACTGCTTTTCCTGACAATAATTTTAAGGTTTTTATGGATTACCTTTTCCATTACCCTTAAGTGATATCTTGTGTGGACAATAAAAGTTGGACTTGGTACCTTGAAAGGTTTCTTTATGACTGGGTATGCTTGACCTTATGAGGAATTGGTTGCCTCGGCTTTTAAATATTTTTTAAGTTAATCCCACAACTGTGCAAATATTTTCGCACAAATTTGAAATATTTTGCCTGAAAAAAAACTACCATAGACCATTATCCCCAGAGCATTATCTCCACAGCAATGACCAGAAAAATCGAACGAAAAGTTTATTTGACAGGCCATTCGAGTCGAGAAGTGCAGCAAAATTCAACAAGCGAACCCTAACGATTTCATTAAAAATGCAGTCAACTAGAAAAAAACTCAATTAATTTTTTCATGTAAAAAACTGCTTTCCCTTCGCCCCGCATCGATGTTGTCCAATATGCAATCCGAAAAACAAATTTTTTTGTGCAAATCATTCGGCAAACAAACACAAATGTGCATAAAATGACAACAAAGCAACCAAATTGAGGGGATGGATGCAAAGAGATGACCATCAAGTTCGGATCAAACCAGAAAAAACTGTGAGTCATACAGTACGTTTCGTATATATAAATTCAAGAGGATTTAAGGCTTTAAATATATAATTATATTTGTTGGAATATGATTAATTTATTAAAAAACCAAGCTGATATTTTATAAGTCAATATGATTTTATCTATTAGTTTATTTTTCTATTTTTAATATTATACTATTTTAAATAAAAATATTTCTGCGGTTATTTGGTAATTATTTGTTTTTGAAGCTTATCAAAGCATTTTTTTTTTAAATTTAATTCATTTTAAAATAAAATTCTTACATTAAATTTATCTTTATTTATTTTATTTATCTTTAATTCTTCAACTCAAGTGACATTTCCTTTTCGAAATGCACTGTTCAGCTGCATACATCAAGGGTTTCCCCGACTGCAAAGTGCAGTGATATATACACTGCACTGTCATTGCGTTGGCAACGCCGAAAATTTAGGGATGGGCGACTGAGAAACCCCATTGAGCCGGGGTTTCCCCCGGTACTTTTTTTATGTAGTTCAACAGTTTTTTGTTAAAAAAATTGACAGCTTGACCGCAGAGGAGGGTGTATGCGTGTATGTCGGTGGATATATTGTTATTACATTGCTGTTGCAATTCCAATTCAAGCGCGAAATCATTAATATCCTTTCGTCCCTTTCCCCGCGAATCGCTCGGGCTCAAACCCCCAAAGAGTCGGCTCTTTTTGTGGTTGCTGCATTTCGAGTTGCAGGCGTTTTTTATGAGGCTTCCAAGGGGTCCGAGTACCCATTGTTTGTCTCTCGAACTTTTGACGCACTTAATGAAGTTTTTTATTGCGGAGAAGGGACGGCTGAAAAAGTTTTTTCGGTCGCAAAAAGGTTAAAGTTGAAGGCGGTTGAACTTTACCTTTGCTGAATTTCTTACTTTGAGTATTAAGTTAAACTGATTATTTTGGTATATCATAACCATATTGGTTGATTTAATTTATTTATACAACTCAAAAAAATCCCTCAAGAAATATTGATACTGTCAACAAAGTTTCATATGACACCGACATCCCATCAATCCAAACAAGGCTTTATTCTCCCATCGAATTATCCTTATCCAGAGCACACCCAACTATAATTAAATCTCGAGGACTTTCTCTTCCGCCTAAACACTTTCTCCCTGGAAAATCCTGTTTACTAACAACACAACCACCCCATGTGGCATCCTGGCATCCATCAAAGTCAGGCCGCTGATAAGGTCCACTCTGGTGCACTTGCCCCGTAATGGAAGGGAAGACGACCCCCATTACACCTTTCGGATGTTTCAGCGGCAATTATGCTCATCCACCTAGAACATCGACCTCGCAGATCCCGGCTCAATAGTCTAATGAAATTATCAATGTAGCATGCAGGCCCGCCCGGGATGTGTGAGTCATCGCTGTAAGGCGGCGCACAGTAATCACCTACTGATGTAAATACAATATTTTCAATATAACCACTTAACGCTTAAATCCAGCCGAAACGCACAGACAAAAAGAGCTCGCAGCCCTCGGTCTGAGGGGTAGCTAAGTTCTTACCCCACATGCAGGCACAACACGGGGGTATTAACTACTGCGAGGGTAGCTTGAGGAAAAGGTATTTATATAAAAATAGATCGGACCAATATTTGCTATTATTTTGATTATATTCTAATGCTGAAAATTCGTGGAAAATAATTAAATACTATAACAGATTTATTCAACTAAAATTCATAAGATGTAGCAATCAAATATAGAAATTTCAAAATATAATTTAATTTAATTTGGTAAAAATATAAACGTTTTAAAGTTACTTATTCAAAAACAAATGATTATCATACTTTAAATTCTTAAACAACAATTTACAGCATTAAAAAAAAAATATTATATACTTATAGACAAAATGTCAATATTTTAAGTTTTTTTTATGTGTATAATATAAAAAAGATCCCATTTACTATTAATATTTATTTAAATAGTAATTATTTATTTTAAATTATTAAAATGTTTGATTTCCAATAGTAATAATAATTAATAATATACGAAGGTGCCACAGAAATCACTAGCGCTTTAAAATTTCATCAAAAATGGTCTAAAAGTATCCAATTTAAATTTTAAGGTACCAAATTAAGTGTAAATATGTAGTTTCTTACGATATAACATTTTGAAGCCACTTTTTATACACCCTTTTATACGATAGGAAGCCCATTTGAATTTCTGTAGCACCCCTGATATATTTTCTCCTATTAGTAACTCCTGAAACCCACCTCTCTGCTCTGAATACAAGGCCCCTGTGTTTTGTCATTCAGCCAAGTGGCATCGCCGGCATTTGACGACCACCACAACAGTATCAATGCACAAACTGTACCCGTCACCATCATCGGTAAACTGTCTCTATTGAGGCACGGGGGTTGGGGTCGTGGTCGTGGCCGTGGTCTGGCTCGGGGTCTGGGTTACAGCCAACAACCCCCAAAAGGTTCACGGCGCAACGAGGGTTCAAGATGCCGCGACTGCTGCGGCGACGGCGACTGCGAGTGCGAGGGAATTGTCATATTTGCTGGGTGGACCCAAAGCGAGCTCGAACCTAAACCCACTGACTCACAAGTGACTGAGTGGAAGCACTGCAAAGGGACTGAACCGAACTGGACTGAGTGACTGACTGACGAACTGACGAACTGCCAACACGTACACGTGTTCGTGGTGGTTGATGTGACTTACCAACTGACCATCTGTCGTGGATAATATTGAAGGAAGGATAAGTTCAGAGAACGAAGCCCTGAATATCCTTGAAAGGGGAGAATAAAAAATAGGGTTAATAAAGCAACATAAAAAGTATAAAATAATATAAATAAGAAAAGGCAACAAACATACATTTACTATCCCACCAAAGTTTCTCCAGATAACAGATAAAATACTCAAAAGCTCAAATTAAATTTTATTCGAAAATATTAAATATTTAAGGGGTATTCACTATTCGACTTCCTCAGGGATTCTGCTTATGGCAATTCAAATGACAACTGTACTGGCACAAGTGGCATACGCTTCGCTTGGCCTCGGCCTCGGTTCTTTTCTGTTTTGTACTTTTGAGCTGCAACAAATTCGGTTAGATTTCTTTCATTCCTCCGTACATAATTCCTTCGTTTTTTTTCATAGCAGTCCCGAGAAATTTGCATAACGCGCAGTGGCGGCAAACACTTGAGAAATTCCTTTAGAATCTCCCCTCGTATCTCACTTTTTTTTCGGCGAGTCGAGTCGAGTGTGTCGGCATTTCCATAGAGAACTGCATAAAGGAAAAAAAGGAGTTTCTTTTACTAAAGGGGAATATTGTCAAGGATTGGTTTTCACAAATGCTGGGCTTAATTGTTTGGAAAGATTTCTAAGAGAAGGGTTGCAGATCTCCTTCTATGTGAGATGTTAGTTATTTTAGGTAAGCGGTTGTAGGGATAGGAGACCCTAACCACTCGCTAAGAGTTCTTGATGCTTTTTTAGGGGTAATGGAGTTTTTTTATGGATGTGGGTAGGGTATTTTGTTTGGATATTTAGAAAATATTAAGCTTAAGTGGTTACTTTGGAAAGATTTATTTAATACGAATATCACAAATGAGATTAAGATTGTTAAACTTAATTTTGACTTAAATTGCCACTAAATTTGCATACGTTATATCAGGAATCAAGGAGTTAATTTAAACACTTTCCTTCAAAATAAATAATCACCATAAAATCCGTATTTTTTATAGTCCCCATTAAATACCTAATACCCCTCCTGAGGTCACCGAGCTTCCGTCTGTCGATAACAATGAAGGCAATAGCTCATAAGGCTGCTTAAACCCCTTCTATTTACCCTTGCCCTCACCCCTCAGGCTCGTGAAGCCTAAGCAAAGCCACTAACTAACCACAAAATCCCTTTTGTGGCAGCTTCACAATGATAGACGAACTAATTTGCAGAGTTCTGTGCTCAGGCTACTTACAATGACCGCCAGATCCCAAAGGAGTTCGCCGAGCAGGCTCAATAAAGAAATCATTGATGTGGCGAGGTAAGAATAAAGGAGGTGCATAGAAGCAGTGATGCTTCAAAAAGAAAAAATACTTTTAGAAATTCTTTTAAATATACAATACCTATAAACAATAAAACATATTTATTAAAGGCTTAAAATATTTGTTCATTATTTTCTAATAAGTAAATCTTATCTTAACTTTATAGTTAAAGACCTAAATATTTAAAAATGTATAACGACTCAATGATTTTTTTCTAACCAAAGAAAAATAAATTTACGATCAAATTTTAAAAACATTAAAACATTTAATAACTTTGATTGCCATCATCCGTTTCGCGTTCTTTGAACACATTATAATGAATTGTATCGCCTTTTGTCTTCCGATTGTCTGACATATTGGCATAAATGTGTTGTATCTTTAATTTTGTTATAAATGTAAAATATTAATTGTATACCATGAGATTAAGCCGTATATACTAGCAGATATTTGCTAGTTTCTTATAAATGAAATGAAATGAAAAATAGAATAGAGTACTTTGAACACTTTTTTTTACAAAAAAACAAGTCCAAATAGTCATCGCTGTCAGAGAACCACTGTCCTTTGCCACATCAATAGGCCGCTGGATGCATCAACACTTCAGTGAGTGGGACTTTGGGTTTGAGGATGTGGATGAGGATGAGGATGAGCTGGGTCAGCTGGGGAGTAGAACACTCTGAGCACACAATGAGGAGCACTTCGTCTTCTGGTCCTCGGACTGCCACCACAATTATTTCCATTTGATTGGGCAAAGAAGAGTGCGTTTCTTCCTGCCGGGGCTCCCTGCATTTATGTGTGGTCATCGCTTGGCCGTGTTTATTGCTCTATATGCTTGAGTGCATTCGGATGTGCCATGGCTGAAGATGATGATGATGAGGTAGCCACTGGAGAGCTTTCTTTTTGGTTTAGTCAAAGGCTGAAATTTACATCATCACTGAAAGGGGAAACTTTAGAGGTAATGGTTGAGGAATAGGCAATAAAAAGGAAGACCTATTAAAGATAAATTAAAGTGAATTTCTGGCAATAAGATGTTAATATTTTTTAAGCTTTTAACATTCACTTTAATTGAATTTCTTAAGTTTAAGTAAATTAGTTTTATTTAACAATAGAAGGAAAGAAGTATTACTTTCGAGTGCTACCAAGTAGACATAAAATAACCGTTAAAGCCAGGAATTACGCAGCTAAATTCCTGAAAAAGCTGAACTAACCCAGGTGAGCCAAGGATAATTGCCCAGAAATGGCAAAGAACAGCAGCGAAAGGGTGACTAAGCACCATGTGGAAGCACGTCCGATTACAAGTCACCCAACCCCACTAGCCAACTTAACTATTTGCGTTACTTTTCTGCAGGATGCGGGTGCATTTCGCATATAAATATTTGTGGGCTGCAAGAGGGTAACGCGATTAAACGGGCCAGGGCTAATGGTTAACTGGTAAAAGGGTTACGCCTGACTTACGGCCAAGTATGCTCAACTAAGTTGGTTAAGGTTATTAACATACTTCAAGTAGCGACTATTTTATTTAATGAGATTGGTTTACAAAGCTTGTGACAGCATGTTTAATTGACTAGAAATTCTTTTGTCAAGGAACTCGAATAATAAGCTAAAGATATTCCTTGAAACTTTCTGTTAATAATAATTTCTATACAGCCTCAAAGTCTTTGATAACTCTTACCAAAAACAAACTATTTATCCTACTGGCAAACTCCAATTAACTTTTCGACCCTTTTCGCACCTCTTTTTTGAGCCAAAGCCTTTCTTCCTTATTGGCCTGGCCAATTGTCGATGATCTGTGGTGTGTTTTTGGCACCCAATTACCAGTGGCCCGACGACGATGACTACAATCAAAAATGCATCCGATCCTCGTGGTCGTTTACATCTCATTATCTGCTGGCTGCAACTCTTTGCCTTTCACCTACTGACCATAAAGTCCTACCTGACAATTGCCAATCACAGCACGCAGATATATAAAACAAAAGCCAAAGAGTCGAGACGAGGCAAACGTACCCAATTCCAACCATCCAGCCAACAGAAAAATCCACAAAAATTACCATTTTGACCGCAGACAAATTAGTGTTATTAACACTTTTTTTTCTCTTCCTCCATTTGCATTCCCAGTAATCGGGCGTTAGAGGGGTATTTTTGTTTTCTGCATTAATTGCTCTTTTTTTTTTGGGTGAATAATTATTAAAGATAAATAATTAATTATTTAATTTTTCGTTGTGGGAAAAGAAATCTTGTATTGTATTATATTTATAAAAATTAACAAAAAGAAGGACTTGTTTTGTTTTCAATAACATTCCAATATTTCAAATCTTACTTTGCTAATATTTTAAAGAAAAAGTGTGTGAGGTATCTCTGAGTCGAAAAAAATTAATGTATATTCTCTTTATATTTTTGTATTTATGTTTTTTGCTGCTGTTTGCGGGTATTACAGCTTTTTGGCAATGGCAGAGCACTTTTCACGCTTGGGCCACGCGCAGAGATCCGTTGGATAGCCCCCTGCACTCGGCGTTCCTGATGCAACTGTTGCAGCGACAGCCACGCCCAGTACCAGATTCAGATTCAGTCCCCGGACCTGACCGCAGGTTTTAATATTACAAAATGTTCAGCTTCTCTTTGGGAGCCGTTTGTTTGGTTTCGGTTTTGGGTCTGGGGGTTTCGGTTCGGTTTGTGGACTGAGCTCCTGTGAAAACAAACAACAGTAATACCCGCATAATGCCTGCTCCGTCCTCCGCCGCCGCTCGTGTCACCGAATCCATTCGTAAAAAATCCATTAAAAATGCGTTGCGACTTTTATTTCTTTCAGGTTGCATTGTGGCAAGGTGTTGACTGAGTTTCATTTGACTTTTTGCTGTGTTTTTTCCGTTAACTGGGGAGAAGGAAAAGTTGTTGGTTAAAATATATAACAAATGATGGAGATAATATATTTTTTAATAATTAATGGATCGTAAAACTATTAACTTGTATTGATCAATAGCCCCATACAAAATAATTATAGAAACTTTTAAGAAGTTTTAAATTAATAATTTAAACAAAAGTAAAAGGATTTAAAATTAATACAGACATTACAGCAAAAGAATGGTTTACTTTATATATTTAAAATATTTATATTAAATCTTATAAGTATTTAAATTACATAATTTGTACTTCTTAAATATATTATCTAATATTCTAGAATATATTTTGATATTTTTAACACATTACATTTATTTTCGAATTCAGTTCCCTTGGAAAAACTCTTGAATCCACCCTCTTGTTCTGTCCCCTTTTTCTTTGCAATTTTTTGCATAATACTTTAATGCATTAACCGGTAGCTGCTGCTGCTGGGGATACATATTTTATCCAGACTGCAATTTTCTCGTAATGATGCCGGGTGAGATGAATATTCTTGCATTGGCAAATCACAGCTAATTAACTTAATAAGTTTATATTAAAGAGCGAAAAGCCCTCTGGAATTACGTCTTATTTAAATATGGATTGGCAGCATCATTATTATCATTGAGTTATTTGGCCAACGCCCTTGTTTACATTCGCTAATTGCAACATTTTGTGTCCTTGTGGCCCTTTTGTCTGTCTCAAGTGCTTTTCAGTTGTCAACTTCCAGTTGTGATTTTGAATTTCGCACCGTTTTTGGTTTTTGTCATTTACAGAATGAGCTACACCGAAGGGCATAGTCCACAGCCAATTTATTCTTTCGACACTTGAGTGTACTTTGCATTTGACAACAATATCCGAAATGATAACAATAGGTTTTGTTGGGCCTTAAAACACTCTGAGTGGTTTTTTGTTCACACTAATTGCGGGGAGAACTTTATGGCAAATGTATCTGTTTTTAAGGGCTTAATTTCTGGCATTGAAATGTTGACAACATGAAGTTGAAGAACCTCACAGAGTGTTCTATTTTTTTAAAAAGATGTGTGAAATTAAAATAAAATCCAGAGAAATTTATTCAAGCTTCTCTCAGGTTCAAGAACCTAACAATGGAACTTTAAACCATTCTTTCTCTGCTAGGTATCTCCTATCCTCCACCTCATTAAATGCATAGGTTCACCTATACCTCAGCTAGCGCCAGTTAATTGCCAGAGAAAACCCAAGAAACCAGAACCCAGAACCCATAACCGAAACCCAAACCCAATCTCCAGTCGCGACATCGAGAGCTGCGTCTGCATTATTTTCCCTCTTCCGTCTGCGGTTAATCATGCATCGTCTCCAAGCCCCGTGTACATGCTAATGGAGTGGAGAGACCGAACGAACCGACTCCTCTTGGGTGTACTTTACTTAATTTACCAACAAATTTCGGGCCTCAATTTTGTCCAATTTACTTGCCGTGATTTGCAGCAATTTTTGTCGGGTCGAAGTGTCTAAGAAGGTTCTAATGTGATGGCTCTAAAATCGTTTCTCTCTCCTAATGCATTTTACGTTTTCCTTACCTCAGTTTTCGTTCGTCTTATTCCATGGTAGCGATAAGGAAAATTGTTTATAATGGGGTTCTGTGGTCGGTCAATGCCCAATTGAGTTTTCCCCTAATTGCCCGGGCCACTGGACTTACGCTGGCCAAGAAGTCAAAGGAGTCGAGAAAATCTTTGTGGTTGGGATAAAGGGGTTTTTCACCAAATGACTTTTCCTCCTTCTGACTAATGCCTAACTAATTGAGTAATTTTTGTGTGACTGCCGGGTATCAATCATTCATCCCTTCGGTGGGGATTCTATCTAACGCCAACTCGTTTAGCAAGTTTCTGGTTTCCTTAACCCTATCTCTCTCCATCCAGCCATCATCTGGGCGTTGCGAATTTCCCAAAAGACGCCTAACTTTACGCTTTATTGTTACAAATTTGCCTTGGCCTGTCCTGTCCTGTCCTGCCTTATCCTTTATCCTGTTTACAGCTGGACCAAGGCGATTGCTCCTCAATTCCTTTGGGTCGTCGTCTGGCTTTCTTTCACTGGCCGGGCAATGTTGGCAATCAATCATTTGCCTGACTTATTCACTGGCTTCCTTCCTGGCATTGTCCCTTTATCGGAACATCGGTAAATAAATGTGACTATAAATCGAAAAATTATAAACGCTTAAGCAGTGGCCACCGTTTGACCATTTGAACATTATTTGGCGAAAATAATTCAATGAGAACTAGGAATGCTCTTCGAAATTATTTGTTAGCTGCGATATTGAACAAAAACTCTTTGGGAAAGTAAAGGTAAAACCCTAAAATGGGAGAAATAAAATATAATTTTGATACAATAACAAACTTATAATAATTTGGAATAACTACGACAGAGCGATTTACTATATATATCACTATATAATTATATCACTAATAATAACTATAATGACTAATATTTAATAATTAAATCAAAATGCATAGTATAACCGTGCATATTATAACCATTTTTAAGAACTTTTTGATAAAAAACTTCTACAATAAAAACTTATTGACAATGAACTTTACAAACTACCCCACATTTTTAATATACCCTGAATAAAATCAGCCTAACTTGACCAACTTGACTAAGCCTTTAACAAATCCAATTCCCCAATGGATAAAACTAACCATTTCAATTGATAAAGTCACTTTTTTCGGTTATTCCCCTTTTCCCAACGTGTGATGCTTTTAATGCAAGTCGAAAAACAGTTGGTAAATTTATGCATTTATTTTGACAAGCGGCATGATTTATTGACCGTAAGTAATTTGTACTGTCTTTGACAGAAGTAGTGTCCTGAGAGTGGACCAAGAAACACACCCCACAAATCCCTTTTATTTTTAAAAATTTATTTGCATTGACGCATTTGTAACCGCAACGAATTTGTTTGTAATAAAAATGTAAATGTTAATGTCCATCGGATGCCACTTCAAGACGAGTCTTTGTTTCTCCCCGGAACCTCAACCACAAGTTGACCAAGAAAAAATTGCCAGAAAAAACGAGTTGGTCAAAGAAATGAAATATGACCGCAAACCGACACTCGAGGATGGCAAAGGATTGGGATTGGAATTGGGATTGGTGTAGCAAGGGGTTCCCAGACTGGACAACCCTTTTGGGTCAAGGGATTGCATGGCCAAGTGGTTTGGCAGGTTACAGGAGGTGGCATGACCCACTTGGTTCGTTCTCGGGGAGTTAATAAATGTGCTGTTCATATGTCAGTGAGAGGTCTGTGTGATTTACGACTTTTATATGGTGATTTGGATGTTTTAAATTGATAAGGAATAGCTGACATTAGCCTAATACAAAACCAATATAAATTCAGTAAAAAGTAAATAAAATATAAGAAAAATAAACAATAAACTCTCTTCATATAAGGGTTACTACAAAATGTATTTAAAATATTTACAATCATCAAACGTTGAACAAAACAATCAAACTCAACACATTCACTTGTGGTGTTTGTTTTACAATCCCTTTGCCGCCTTTCAACACATTTCCCCACATAAATGCCAATTAAAACGCTGCTGGGGAGCATTTTGCTACCCCAACAGTCTAATTTAAAAATCACCTCATTCAGAACAGGGTGCCACCACCTTTCCTTCCTGATCCCCGAATGCTTGCCTCAAGTGGGCGCCCAAGAATAAAACACATTTACTCCGCCCCCGGATCCATTTTTTTCCGCTGCCAGCCTGTAGCCGCCACAAGCTGAAAACCATTTGGCAAGGTGACGCCTTTTTATTGCTCCATTTTGTTGTTAAATTTAGAACTGGGAAAAAAAAGTGAGAAATCTCTTAGGGGACCCAGAATAAATGCAACAAATTTTAAATAATTAGAGCCGTTGAAAGCAGGGCAGCTAGGAATGACTTATTCGAATTTGTTATCCCGATTTTTCAACGAAATATGTTAATTATTAATTACCTCCTGTTTGGGGGAGATTTTTTACAAATAAATTTACCAGTGTTGACAACGAAAAATCTACAAATAAATCTTACCAAAAAATGCAGGAGAACTCCACACTTGAGGGGAATGATATTAATTCGAGTGAGTATGTGGAAACAAATCAAGACTAATGCCAGATAAATTTATTTGCCTTCTAATGGCCAAACCGCACCCATTTAATTACCATCCCTCCGGAAGGGAAAAAGGAAATAAATTAAAGTAACTTCTCTCCGCTGGCCACGAGAAACTATCAAAGACTACTTAATAAACAAATTTTCACATAAAATTACAATACAGGATGAGCGAAGCGAAAGGTGTGCGGAGCGGGGGAAAGGAAAATAAAATACACTCGGAAGAATTTATGGGCTGGGGAGTGGCTTAACTGCCGAGGATTCACAACCACACACACACACACTGCCTGGCGATAAGGTGGCCAGCGAGGGTGTAGCACCCATAAAAACCGAAAGATAAACCCGGGATCCTGGGAACAGACCAAAGGTGGGCGAGTAGTAATAATTATATTTTTATTAGACATTTATTGCCAGCCGCAGGCCTGGCTACAACAAAAATTTTAATCAAATCATTCCAGACTGAATGAAACCGAGCGAATCGAATTTATAATCTCCCAAAAGAAAGCACTCTTATTGAAACAACATGGGAGATATTTCTCTGAATAGTTTCGAATGAAATTCAATAGCCGAAGAGAGACTGGGAGGAGTAAGTAAACCGAAAGTGGAATCTCAAGCAGCCCAATAATGAGCAAGTCAGCGAGACAGCACCGAGATAAACCCACAACAGAACAAAAGTAAATAAATAAATCGGCCTGCTAATTAAAGGCAAAAGGCGAAGAAGCCGGCGGACGCAGTCGGCAGTCGGCAGTCGGTGTGTTTGAAGCACAACCGAAAATAAGAGCACACATCTAGGAAATCGGTAGGGGAACGGAGTGGAGTCAGCACTTTGTAGCTGAAAAACAGAAAAAAATAATACAAGAATTCAATTGAAGGAAAGCGGCGACATACCAAATGACACGACATGAGTGTGCCGGCTAACAGGAAGGGAGTTCGTTCAACATAAGGTGGAGAACAGGGAATAATGGATGCCCTTTTGGGTAGTTAGAGTAAAATAATTAAATCTTTTTAAAGGAATTTTAACCGAATTTAATAAGGGTAATAATTAAAATTATACAACATATCTTTCATCAATAAATATATTACAAAAATTCAAGAATATAAGCAAACAAACTAGGACTGTATAAAAATTGTAGCTTCCATAAATAATTCCATAAAATTCCATAAATAATATATTAAAAAAAATCCAGAATATAAGCAGACAAAAAAATTCTAGCTCTTGCTAAAAGTAAATGAAAATGTTTAAAAAGAAGTGATTACAATGCTCTAGATTACTTTAAGATTTAACCAACAAGTTTATTAAAAGAAATAACTCATTTCAATGTGCAAATAAAAACCTTTTCCAATCGAATTACCATTTAATGGGACTCCAATCCACTTTAGAGTATTTTTGTGTAACCAAAACAGTAGAGCTAAGCATTGCATAGAAGAGCACATAACCGAATCGGGGACCCCCTGGTGCGTTTTTATATAGAAAAAGTTTTGCTTTGATGTGTGTGAGTGTGTTAGCTGGGGAAGATTGGGGTTTCTCGATGCATTGGATTGCATGTCTCAGTTACACGCCACATTGGAGGAGGAACGACTGAATCCAGAGAACTGGCTGAATGCCGGCTGACAAGTGTTAAACTGCATTTGTTTGACTTTGACTAGAAATTACATTTTGACTCCGTCCCACCATCAGGAGCAGCGAACTCGACGACGACATCTAGTCTAGTGGATATTACCTTACACAATCGTCTGACAACCTGACAAATGCAACCAAGCTCTTCATATCTGTCTGAAAATTGCATTATATCAAAAGGATTCCTGTGGCCAAAGAATCCCTCTCTGACAGCCTTGTCAATATGTAAATTGTTTTGTTGTCATCGCCGACGCAGTTACACGCACGATTTCGCCGAGATTCTTCTGGTTTTTTTTTTTGTCATCTGTCGCTTCGAAGCTCAAGTTCAAGTGAATGCGTCGTTGTCTTTTTGATTGGCTTTTTATTTCTGGCAGACTGAATGTATTTGATGTAATTTTCGTTGGTTTCCTAAGCACTTTAAGCCTTTTAATGGCAATTTATGGACCCGGAACATGCATATTTCGAAATCGGCACTTGTGCGGAATGTCAATGTCAAAGTCAATGCTGGGGACGAGCATGTATGAGGCATTGAAAATATAATAAATTTAAAGGGCACTTGGCTCTGATAATGGGGTATTAGCTTGGTGTTCAGCCTTTTAACAATAATATTATTTAATACTATTAAAATATATTTTAGGTATATTTGCCATTGTAAAGTACTCACATGTTTGCTTGATTTTTAATTTGTATGTGCTATTGAGTGGCCTGTAAGTAGCTGCAATATTATATTGCAAGCCTTCTTAGTTAGCCAAAAACTTAAATTTGCAGAGTTTGAAGTTAGGATATTTAGCAAACTGTAAATAAAAGAATATAAAGAATAATATGTATTTATTTTCAAATGCAGTTATAAATACTCAACAATACCTTTTGCATAAAAAGCCATTTAATATTCTGCAAATAAAATATTAGTTCAGTTCCAGGCATCAATATGCAAGACATACATGTTACTACATACCTCATCAATATAATGCATCAATTTAAATGTTACAATTAAAGGCTCATCCAAAGCGACCTTGTTGTCCTTTAATGTTTCAAAAAATGGGATCCAGGATGCTTCATATAAGTCCATGTGCCATGATATGGTAAGAACTCGAACTTTCTTGCATACCGAAATTAATTGGCAAAAATGAATAACGTCAAAATTACCGTGGATTTTCAGGCTATATAAAGTCTCCGACTGCTTGAATAACCATTTAGATACAAGACACAGTTCACGGGCCGCCGGTCTCAGGCAAACGGACCGAAGTTTGGGAAGATATGGCATAGATTCGCTTTCTAAAAAAGTTCTTTCAGGTAAATCCAAACTTTTGAGTGTATCTGAGTGCCTAGAGATCCAATCGACAAATATAGAAATGGGAATGTATTTAAGCGTAAAAAATTGAATCTTCGGACAACTTGGGAGTTTACTCGTTCCCTGACCCCAAAACACCATGAATTTTAGGGCAGGAAATTCCGTTATTTCGTTACTGTGCCATGTCCTCCAAAGCTGGAGTACGTCGTCATCCACTTCCAAACATTCCAATGTCTTAGAATGGGTCCCAAACCATTTCAGCAATTTCCTGTTGAAATAGGACGTTGGTTCTTTTAGGGACAGATGTCGGAGCCTTGGACACAGTGGCAAAGCATTATTGATTTTAAAAGACTGAAGTTTTAGCACTTTCAAGTATGAACATTTTCCCACTTCGCCAGTCGTTGAATCAATGTCTACGAAGCCAAGATCCAAACGAGAAAGCCTTTTTAAGCTGTTCAAAATTTCGTTGATGCTTAATTTAAATCCATATGCCCGTATTGTGAGCTCTTCCAAATTAGCAAATGTACGTAAGTCAGCTAAATAAACGGAAAACAGATTAATTATATTACAAAAAAATAACCATTTTCGTATTGAACGACTTACCCAAGTTGAAGAAGTTTTTATTTGATGAAGAATAAATACGCACTGACAACGCAAGTACTTTTAAATTGGGAAGACCTCGCAAAGCATGAGTTATTTGATCTGGCAATGTATTTTTTATCAGGGACAAGTTTATTGACCTGAGGTTTTTTGTTCCGTGAACCATTGACATGAACAACGTAAAATGTTCTTCTTTCAATTCTGAAAGATTTAGGGCCTGTAGGTTCGGACAATTATTTTCCACAAGTTCATATTCATGGGGCTCGAAACTATTCACAACAATTTCTTTAATATAAGAACCGCACATTTGGAAAATATATGGCCAATACTCGCGCAATGGGCCGCTGGAAGTTATTTGATTAAAATCATTTCCACAGCAATATTTAAATGCATCCCTTAGGAAACTAGCTGAATACGCCAAACTTAATCTGTCTCTTAGAGGCAGTTCCTTAAATATCAAATCTAAAAGTTCTAGCGGCAATTTCTCCATTTTTACAACTGATTCAGAACTGAATTCTATATGAGTGTAACTTTCGATTGGTCAAGATTGGAACAGAAAAAATGGGAGACGTTCAACAGCACGACATAAAGAGTCACTGAAGATTCATATCGATACTCTGCTATCGATTTAATTTAATACATCAGGAATAACTTTTATGTTTATTTCATTTTAAATTAAATTTAAGGTCAGAAATTATTATTATCAAATTAATTCTAAGGTCCTGATTCTACTACAATGGACTTTCAATATTAAAACAAAGTTAAGAGACAATTTGTGGCAATAGGTTGTGTTAAGAACATAACATATGAATCTGCATTCACTCGATTCCTAGAAAAATATCGGATTATACGTGTATGTAGCTAAAACGGTTATAATTAATTTATTTATATAACCAAAAAACAGCTGTTTTCCCATGAGGAAATTATAAACAGAATTAGACTAGGAGTTAATTCTTTTTAGCCACTTTCTACCGCGGATAATGGCGAATAAGAACTTGACATGTCAAATTTTATCAATATATTTTAGGTGTTCCAAAAATATTAAATGAAAAAATATAGTGAAAAACAGCTGTCACTTAGCATTCAGTGGCTTTGGGTTGCTAAATTATATGCAACACTTATAATAATTACGAAATGAAGAGACTGACGGTGGACGGTGGGATTCGAACACGAAATCAATTTTTCGTATTCGTAAAACGGTTATAATTATTTTATTTATATAACCAAAAAACAGCTGTTTTCCCATGAGAAAATTATAAACAGAATTAGACTAGGAGTTAATTCTTTTTAGCCACTTTCTACCGCGGATAATGGCGAATAAGAACTTGACATGCCAAATTTTATCAATATATTTTAGGTGTTCCAAAAATATTAAATGAACAAATCTAGTGAAAAACAGCTGTCACTTAGCATTCAGTGGCTTTGGGTTGCTAAATTATATGCAACACTTATAATAATTACGAAATCAAGAGACTGACGGTGGACGGTGGGATTCGAACACGAAATCAATTTTTCGTACTTTTCTCACCGTTCCTAAATAAGTCACTTCAATGTGAACCAGATAGAAATGGCACAACCTGTTCTACATTTCTGCATTTTTAAATTTTAGTTTTAAAAATCAGTGGTTTCCCTAGTACTGCAAAAAAAAATCGGTTACCTATAATGCTGTTATCTACAGTGGCTCACAGCTTATTTGACCCACACATAATTTCCAAAATAAAACAGGTATAACTTCTGAACCATAAGATATATTTACAAAAATTAAACGCAGAATGGTTAACTGATATTTAAACTTACAAAATATAATTTAATTTATTCATTTTAACAAACAACTTCTTAAATAATTAACAAAAACTAAAAATACTGCTTATTTCAACGTCACAGCTTATTTGACCCAGGTATTTGATTAATTAATACAAAATTATACAAAAATATTTTTGTTAAATCTTAATATTTAGTATGTCCGCCCTTTTGGTCCACAACATATTTAAGGCGATTGGGAATCGATTC
>VNKF01012163.1:0-10556 GCA_008044355.1 Drosophila lacteicornis
AGGCACTGCTGTTGCAAGCTGTATCCGACAGGTGGCGCATTCGAGCCTTGGCCGTGCGATATAATGGCTCAAATGTATGTATGTACAATTTTAAATTGCCTTTTAGTGTGAAGCGCAAACGTTTAGGTTCCGGGTATCTCACAGTCGAGCACAGTCGACTGTAGCTTTCTTACTTGTTTTTCATATACCCTTGTCGAATTAGCATGTTGCTGCTTGTGCTTAAGGTTTCTGTGTTTTTTTTTATATTATTAACATCCCCTATCAAGGTTTATTTTTATGTCATTTAAGCAATATGTATCAGGGAGTGCAAATAATGATTTATTTTAAATCAAACGCCCATTGTATGTTTTCACATTTGTTATTTTTATTTTTTGCTCAAGATATAATTAATATTACAAAGAAATTACAATGTGTAGGCAATCTTTTGCTTGTGATAAAGGGGGTCATCTAAGTAAAAAAAATTGGTAATAGAAAAAAAATGTCTTTGTTTAAATAATGCTTTAGGATCTGAAAAATATTATATCGAAATATGGAATCCTGCAAAGGTGTCTAAAAGCGGCTTAAAACTTTAAAGGCGTGTACCTCGAAACCACTTTTTTTTCAGCTGGCCGGACACAAATCTGTTTTGTTTGAGTCTGTATTTAATATTGGTATTATGTTGTATTTGTAGTATATGTGCGTTAAGGATATTGTTGTAAAGATTAAGCATTTGCATTTGCATTTACTGAATCTGGCAAGTTGGGTAGCTGATGCGGTCCCTACCTGGTGTTTTGACTTTTAGTTGGTTTATGACACTTTTTTGGTAGATAATATAAGTATCGCATTATAAGGGTTGGGTTAGAGGAGATGTGTTGTGCATTGTAGTTTAGGTTTCCTTTGTGTGACCTTAATGTGAATTGAAAGTTATTATTAAGTAATTCATTTGGCCAGAACTCGCACTGGGCTTTTGAGATATGCTTGTTTGTCTAAATGTCAGTTGCGTTAATAAGGTTTACAAGGCAATGAATTTGAATGTGATTTTTTCCTTATTAAAATTGGCTTTTGTGAGTTAATGTCTCAGGTGAAATTGTATAGAGCTCTGCGTGTTTTTATTTTTGCTAGCATACAAATTTCCATAGAACCATCGTTTATTAGCCCCTCAGCAATGTCTTGGCTAACAAACCAGTAGGTTTTTTCAGTTAGTTGTTGTCCAATTTAAGTAACTGATACCTCATTTTGTTGGAAAGTTCATTGGTATTAAAATACAAAATAAAAAGTTAAACAAATATTTTTTAAAAATATTTTTAATTTTAAAATCGGTACATAACCTTAAAAATATACCTAATTTTTCGAGGATTTTAGGTGTTTTTTACAACTTTTAATATTTTCTACTGCTTAATTTCATAAAGAATGATAACATCGAATGAAAAGGAAGCGTTTTGGATAGTTTCGAACCCAAAATGCCATGTTGTGGGTGTTGTTAAGAGCCTGCCTGTGTATGGTACTTTTATACCGTCCTTCAGAGCACCAGTACCTCTTAGCTACAGTAAACACAATTTCTTACTTCCATTAGTGGTAAATTTAGGGCTTTGCATCAAAAAACTCAAAGTTTTTAAGGTAGGTAACTAAAAGTGGTGAGGCTGCCGACTTGGCTAACCTCCAATTAGAGCTAAGCTCCGTTTTAATCCACACCCTCTTTTGTTGTCATCGAAGCTGTTACTTAATACCACCCCGAATCGTTTAGGTAAGAAATAATCGCAGTTACCGTCTACTTTCCGACTCCCCCAAGCGACTCAAGTTGGTGTGCTCCAAAGTGACGCGCCCTAATCATCAGGTATACATCAGGATACATCAGGTGCTCCAGTGTCTCCTGCTCGCCTGGTTCCTTGCAGCTTCTGCAATGTGGATTGTATGGCAGTCCTATCTTATAGTCGTGCGTACCTATTGCCCAGTGGCCGGTGATGGCTGCCGTGACTCTTCTTATGCCGTTTTTACTTTTGAAGATCAACTCTCTCGTTCTTCTCCCAGTATAGTTTGGATCTTCTGAGCTCATGCTTCTGTGACCACCCCCTGCTGGCTATCTCCTTAAAATGGTCATGAGTTCCTGTCTGGACTGAGTTCGGAGAAACTAGAATGTGTGTACTGTGTTAGTGTTTTCGCCTGACCCCTTCCGGGCCAGCTCGTCGGCTTTTTCGTTTCTTGATATGTCATTGTGTCCGGGTACCCAAGGTATTTGTACCCGGTTGTGTTCCGCGAGTTTGTTTGGCCCCTAGTGTCGAGGATGGCCTTGCTACGGCGAAAGATTTCGAAAAATATGTACCTATGGTCTCAAAAAGGGTGTTGCGAAATCTGCCATTTTCCTACCTTGTAGTTGCTAAATTCCATCTGGAGAGTTATGTAGGACCTCTTTCCAGCCTTGAAATTCTTCCGTGCTTGGAAAAATGAAGGTAAGTGTATTCCCTCTGTTCCAGATAGTGACGTCACGACATATAATACTATCGAAAAGAGACTCACCCCTTTCGTTTGTTTCTTTACTTCCCCACAGCGTGTGCGGTGCGTTTGCATCACACCCACAGATGAGTGTCGTCTTAGTTGCCTCTGCCCACTGCATCAACTTGATGACCGGCTCAGGAGGTGCCGGTTCTTCGTGGGCCATGTATCCTGAGGCGACCATAATGGCAGTCCCTGCCGCTGCTACAAATCTCGCGACTGCAAGATCAGAGTTACTGAGGTTGAAATATATAAATAAGCGTTAAGGTTGTTTTTAATGATTATACCCACCCTCGGCCTACCTGTCTTGTTTGTGTATAGTGTTGTGTATTCTGTCAATGCCATGCCAGAGATGTGCTCATCTCGGGTTCATAGTTCCTGTACTAGGCCGACGTCGACGTCCTTGTCCCTTAGATGGTCCGCGACATTAGCTGAAGCGTGTGAGCTGCGCTTCAGGTTTATCTGCACGACGGTCGACATTATTGGGGGGTTGTGTTCGGGGTGTCGTCCAACAGCTGTTGGTATCTTCGACTTCTTATTCGAGGACATCGTCCGGCTCGGCTAGGAAGATTTTGACCTTGGCCTTCCTAATCCCGTACCGGACCCTGTTGTCGGAATTTTCCAGATGTTCAATGCATCGCTGTTCGATAAGGAACAAGAACGGCTAACTTGTCTTCATCTCCATCTCTGCCTTGAGGATGGCCCAATCCTCCATGTAAACACCCGGGTTTTGTGCTCTCAGAGTCTTGAGCACCCTTTCATGGTTAGTCTGCCCCTTAGGTAACCATATGCGAGCGCTGGGCCTTCTTGGCCTTCTTAATGCTTATCCTCTTCCATGCGTTGCTAAGCTTGGCAACGCACTCCGCCAGGAAGTCCCCTGAAGACTCGTCGTCGCACCTGATTACTCGGTGGCCCCTAACCATGTCTGAGGAGTCAAAGGAGGGTGTCAGACCAGTTGGCTTGAATAGCAATCTGTCTATCACCATCTCCGCCAACTTGGTCTCGATCTCCTCCCATTTCTCCATCAGCAGGTACCCGTCGTTGTTGAGCCCATCCACCAGTGCCATGGCCAGGCTGTCTCTAGCCACCTCGCTGAACTTCTTAGCCGGCCTGACGAACCATGTGTGTCTCGGGTTCCCCTTGGCGTCCTTTGCCCTCTTCGAAGCGCTCTCACTCACATCCTGTGAGCGGTTGCGCTTCGACTGAGGCAGCTCGAACGCTTCCGGGTGCTCCTTCTCGTAACGCTCGTACTTTTCAACAACTGTTTGGAAAAGGGCCTTGTTCTCTTAGTCACTCGGGTTAGTCTTGCCCTCCTTTTCATTATTGGCAATCTTTACCAAAATGAATCGGGCCTTCCTCGCCTGAGCTTTTCTTTGATTGTGTGTCATCGGCTCTGGCTTGCCGACTTTCCCGCTCACCTTGGTGGAGTAGGTAGGTGGTTGTGTCGTTTGGGGAGTGCTTGTCTTAGCATTCCCCGCCGAACTTGACGGAGCCATTGTCTCATCGTCTGAGCGCAGCAGCTCGTCTTCGTAGAGTTCGGAGATGGAGTGGGGTTTATTTCCCCTACGAGGTCCGAAGCAGTTTTTATACCCGGTACCCTTAGGGTACAAGGGAATTATAAGTTATAAGTGCCAACCGAGAATGTTTGTAACAGGCAGAAGTATAAATTTTCGACTCTATAAAGTATATATATTCTTGATCAGCGTTACCACCCGAGTCGATTTAGCCATGTCTGTCTGTCCGTCTGTCTGCATCGGCCGCTTAGACAACTGGGCCATTACCTATATTACATATGAAAAGCCTTTTACATACTAAGTAAGCTTCGACAACTGTTGACCTAGTTTTGGCAGAACTGAAATAAAAAAACCTTATATTTTGCGGGATTTGAACTTAGACCTTTCTTTAATAAAAATCGTTTGCCCAGCGTTCTAGGCTATGCTTTATATTACGTAATTGCCAATAATTGTCACATCTAATAGCTTTCATATTTTCTTAATGAAAATACGATTTTTAATTGTAATACAAATGCTCAAGCAAGTGTGTGTGAAGAAGATAAGAGATCGACTGTTGACAAAAAAAAATGCTCCAAATACCCAGAACAGAAAGAGCGTGAGCAAGAAATGACAAAAAATAACAAAATTCACTTTCATAACCCAACTTTGAAAGTACTGATATAAAATGTATCAATTCAATAAAAAAGAGAAAAAATCCAGCGCTGAGACCTCTATAGCTCGCCTCTAGGCTATTTTAAGAAGTACCATATCATATGTATTATTTCAAATTGCGTTTTAATATAAAGCACAATAGTTTAAGTACCGGGTATCTCACAGTCGAGCACTCTCGACTGTATCTTTCTTACTTGTTTTGTTTGTATTCATATTTAGAAACGCTCGCGTTGCTCGACAAGGCGAGCGCGGCGGACCCGAGGGGTTTTGGGGCATTGAGGAAAGTCGACCGTGGCTTCGCCCCTAAGCCACGGCAAGGCCACTTCCGACCAAGGGTTGCCTGGCCCTGGGAAGGCTCCGATCGAACACAGCTGGATATACCCCTCAGCTGCGAAACTTATAGTCAGAGGGCACGGGTCGCTTGACACGCCTGACTTGAGGGGAGGCCGTTTTAAGACTTGCCCGGGTCACAGTAGGGATTGGGAGTCACGGGAATTATGGGGGTGGGAGTCACGGGAAAACCGCCGCTCGCATTAGCCGTACTTAAGTATGTTACCAGGAGGTACCACGCGGAGGACCCATTCCGAAGAAAGGGTGGTTTTTTAAGAAATTACAAAAATAATTATCAATGTGCTAAAGTGTGCTAAATTCGTGTCCAACCAAAATGAGAGGTACTTCCATGCAACGGGTCCTCAAACGAAAACGGGTAGAGCAAGGACGGCGAAAATAACTGTACACATTCTCAATTATGTGGTTCACATCCACAAAAAAGCTAAGTATCCTAATATTTCGGGGAGAGCAGAAAAATGTAAAGGATGTTGGGGAAGGCATGGTGTGCTAAACTCGTGGCCACCACTGTATATATTCTTGATCAGCATCACCAGCCGAGTCGATCTAAATGAAACTTTGCAGATAGACTTTTTCTATTGCCGTTAGTATATATGTCGGAACATAGGCTTATAGCTGCCATAGGAACGATAGGGCCAAAATGTTATATTTCGCTATTTTTGAAAATATTGAGCTGAAATTAAATTTCATGCAAATCGGACCGCTATATCTTATAGCTGCCAAAGGAATGATTGGAAAATTAATGTAAGAAATTATCAGGCGTGCTCCGGTTTTCACTTTTGTTTTTCGTTTTTGACCAAAAACGTACGTCTTCGATTTCAGGTGCTCCGGTTTTCTTAAACTTTTTGACATCGTTTTGTTATCGAAATATTTAAATGTTTTTATTGCTCAAAAAGTTGACTTTTGTGTTTGTTTTAATGTTTGTTTTAAAGTCAAAGAAATACATAAATTGTGTATTTATCGGTCCAAGAGGGATACCACCCTTTAATGTTATGACTTTTATAAAACTACCATTTAAATTTTAAAATAAACTGGTTTATTTATTAAAACCTTTTTTTAACCTCCATGAACATTATTAATCCCACCTTTTAATTTTACAAGCCCTTCGACCAGTTTGTTTTGTTCCACCAACAGTATGGCAGCACTGCCAACCAAAACGAAAGTTGTTGTTGCCGACGGCAAACATTTTTTTTCCGAACTCGAGGTGGGGTCAGAAAAGAATTATTTAAAAAGTAAATACGAACTAGATTGACCTAAAAAGTGTTGTGAAAGTGAAAACGATTTCTCGTTTTCGAAAACGAGAGAATCTTGTGAAAGTGAAAACTGGAGCCTGCCTGTATAACTTCTCTGTTTTTCAACAAATTGTTATACCGGTACCCCTGGGGTACAAGGGTGCCAACCGAGAATGTATGTAACAGGCAGATGGAGGCATCTCCGATCCCATAAAGTATATATATTCTTGATCAGCATCACCAGTAGAGTCGATTTAGCCATATCCGTCTGTCCGTCTGTCCGTCCGTGTGAAACAACAGATCTCAGAGACTATAAGAGCTAGAGTTACCAAATTTGGTGACAACATTGGAATCTCTTGCACGCAGATTAAGTTTGTTTTAAAATTTGGCCACGCCGACTTCCGTCCCCGAAAATCATAAAAAACGGTATGTAAGCTGTAGACGTGATTTTCGGCTTAAAGTAAATAGATATAAAAAATAAGTAGGCATTCGCGGACGTGTTCTGAAAATTTGAGTAAAATCGGATGGTAAACATGGAAGTTATTAAACAATCAAATAAAAATACCTCTTAACGAGGTGAGATCAAAGTGACGATGGCACATTCAACTCCAAAAATGTCTGATACCAAATTTTGTGACGATTAATAGTTATTTAAACGAAAATATTTAAAAAGTGTTTAATTAGTTTCAAAATCGGCACTTAGCTGAAAAATGTAAAGAGGCAAAACAGTCAGCGTGCCGATTTTGAAACTAATTAAAAACTTTTTAAATATTTTTCTTTAAATAACTATTAATCGTCACAAAATTTGGTATCAGAAATTTTTTGAGTTGAATGTGCCATCGTCACTTTGATCTCACCTCGTTAAGAGGTGTTTTTATTTGATATCAGAAGTTTTTTAAATGACATATGTATCTATCTACATACATAGGTCTCCCATTGTTGTTATAAGTTTTTGTTTGAAACGCAAATGGGAAAAATTCACAAAAAATGCATATAAGAAGTTAGCTATGAGAAAGCGAATTTCGGAGATATGTGTTGTACCCCGAAATATCTCAAGAGCCATACGGCCTGAAGTGACTATAAGATTCGTAAGAGCCATTAAACAAATGAAATTGAAATATTAAAAAAAAAATTATTTCAATTCAAAATTCTTAATTTTAATATTTAGAAAAATGTTGTCAGGGCAAAGTAATTATCATATCAAAATACTTTTCCAACGACAACGTTTCCTTTCCAACGTTTCCTTAGATTAAATATAAAAATGTTTTTTTAACGATTTCTTTTAAATTTAAATTATATTAAATTTCCTTTGATGGTTATAAATTTTATTGCTTTGTGGACGTCTCTATATGACTCTACATGATTTTTTACATAAATGTATGTATAGTGCATGTAAAATGTTAGGTATATGGGATCTTTGCTACTAATTTTAATAAGTAATATCTCGAGAAACGAATTTTCCCAGAGTTCCCAAAGTTGAGCAATCTCAAGGGCGGTGGAAATCTGTCTTTTTTAGCTGTTTTCCCGCCAAACTAGCGGGAAACTCAAAACATCGCTCGATCTGTTTAATAAAATAAAAGTAGTTCCAGGACTCTAAAACAAAAAAATCGACAGACAGACAGACAGACAAACAACAGGACAAACGTTTTCATTTCGGAAAGGCCGTTAAAATCTTGTTTATTGAATATCTTTTGAACGGAGTATCGGATCAGGATGATCGAGGTGTCATTCGCCGCGTTTTTAAAGCCAGATCACAACAACATTAACATTTTGGGATTTTCGCTCCACCGGCCTCAATAGCTATTTTCAAAAATTTCATTTTCGCACTTTCACTCTCATTTCTCCTAAAATAATAATAATTAGTATGCAGTTTCAAAGAGGTTTTAAATACCTTTCGATCAAGATATAAATGGTTCTGATCGGACTATCGTAGCAGATTTTCCATTCTACTGTTGTATATAGTAGTCTCCTTGCGCACCACAGACTCGGTGCTCATCGTCACTACGTGGACTGCCGTCCACAATGATAAAGTTTCTGTGTATGCTTATTGTGAAGCGCAAACGTTAAGGTACCGGGTATCTCACAGTCGAGCACAGTCGACTGTAGCTTACTTACTTTATACAAGGCGAATGATAGTAATGATCATTATAAACATTAATCCAATATGGATGGCGATTTGATGATGCTCAATAGTTGAGAGATTGTGCGGCAACTTGAATCCGTCTTGTGGAAAAAGTTCCATCTTCCGTTGTAGCAGTTGATTAAAATTTAGCTTCTTTGTATCGATGGAATCTGTAGCCTTTGAACTTGTTGTCCTGCTTTCGATTAAATCGCTATCTCCAAATTTGAGCTTGGTTTTTGTGATACCTCGTGTCGTTATTGTCATTAACGGATTTTGAATTGGGCATCCCGGGCGGGCAACTGAATGACCAGATCCTTGTAGTTTTATGTTAGATGTTACATACAAACAAAACGCTTAAAGCTTCAAACATGAATTTTTTGCAAATATCCATTGATTTCTGGCATACGTTCCAAGCCAATGAAAGGATCTTCTTGTAGTTATTATTTAGCAAGAAGCATCCGTTTTGTTATGAAATAATTTCTCGTAAAAACTCGTAACAACTCGTTTCTGATGAAAACATAGCTTGTTTATTATAGCAGATGAAGTTGTTCTTTTCTCGTTCCTGACAAGATTTTATGTCAGCCTCAGACAATTCAAGGAATTCATCACGGTGCCTGTTGATGGCTAGAAAGGGTGTCTTCGTTTCAATTGGAAGAATCCCATCCTCAGATAAAAATGGAATTGGAGTAAGTTTGAAAATGTCGAGAATTTGTGATGATATTAAAGGAAACTTCACTTTAATAATAAAACGATTTTTTACAATAGCTCCTTCACCCTTCATCATTTGGTACGCCATGAGAACGTTATCTGGAGAAACTGGGAGAATTTGTGTGGACTAACCTTATTATGGCGAATATCGGTTAATATATTTATTACACGTTGTACACGTTGAAGATTAGAGGATAGCATCACAAGTTGAGTTGACAGTGATGTATACCAAGATAATTTGTTAAATACACTCTTGGTGTCAGATATGTAATCTTCAATCAACAGGCATCAATCAAGTTGAAAATTGCATCGCTTTTTATCACATTAATTGTTGAATCTATCAACGACACACAGTGGCTCGTTGCAAAATTATTTGAAGTATTGAAGTTCTATACTTAATTTAATATGCAAATCTCCAACAATTTGTATGTATTACGTTTTTTAAAATACGCCTACAAAAAGGGGCGTAATTAATTCGGTAAACTAAAACTTTTAGTTTTTTACTAAAAAAAAAATTAATTTTTCATGGGAGTGAATGAGTTTATAAACTCAAATAATTAACCATATTTATAATTTATTTATAATAATATTCATTCTATAAATAAAAAAAAAAAAATTTTTTTTAAAACAAATAAACAAAAAATAATTCCTTTTTTTCAACTTTGGTACTTGAAGCCATTCTTTTTGCTGCCTTGCAGTTTTCAATACTGGCCGACTACAAAGTGCCAGTTTGTTAGCATTGGTTGATATGAACTATTCTCAATATCTTGAAATGCGCACAATTGTAGCAATGTTTTTTTTTGTTTGGTTGTTGAATATCTCTACTAATTTTTATACCCGGTACCCATAGGGTACAAGGGTATTATGTGTTAGTGCCAACCGAGAATGTATGTAACAGGCAGAAGGAGGCATCTCCGACCCGATAAAGTATATATATTCTTGATCAGCACCACCAGCCGAGTCAATTTAGCCCTGTTCCGTTTGTCCGTCTGTCCGTCCGTGTGAAACAACAGATCTCAGAAACTATAATAGCTAGAGTTACCAAATTTGGTGACAACATTGGAATCTGTTGCACGCAGATCAAGTTTGTTTTAAAATTTGGCCACGCCCACTTCCGCCCTCAAATATCATAAAAAACGTAAAATAAGCTATACTCGTTATTTTCGGGTTAAAGTTAATAGATATAATAAAATAACCTTAAATAACGGACGTTTTCTGAAAATTTCAGTAAAATCTTATGATAAACATGCGAGATATTAGCAATAAGGTTAGAATTTTAACACATTCCCCTAAGGCACTGCTGTTGCTGTTGCAAGCTGTAGCCGACAAGTGGCGCGTTCGAGCCTTGACCGCGCGATATAATGGCGCCAATTGCAGAATAAATTACAAAACATAAGACAAAAAAATTAAAAAAAATAACATAATTCATTTTTTGTCGTCCTTATAAAATGTATCATTCATATTTAAGTATGACATTAAATTGTTTAGTTCGGGAGCTAATTCGAGAGGCGA